>JAQHUG010000167.1:785613-796913 GCA_028555095.1 Dicrostonyx torquatus
AAAAAAATGGGCAAACACTAGAGCTAGCATTTTGAAACATATTTCTTCCTCTACAATTTCCCCTATTATTACCATCTTAAATGATAAGGTACATTTAAAACAATTGATGGACCAATGCTGATGGTTTATTTTTGTGTGTGTAGATTTTTTTTGTTGTTATTTTTAAGTTAGCATCTTGTTGTTATGTAGCTCTGGCATTCATGAACTATGTAGACAAGGCTAGCCTCTACCTCATAGAGATCTGACTGCCTTTGCCTCCTGGTTGCTGGTACTAAAAGTGTGTGCTACCGTGCCTGGCTTGAAAGTTTATTCTTAACTGATGTCTGTACTTTGTATTGGGCTTCTCTGCTGATACTGCACCATTCTCTGGGCTTTGATGGGGGTCATTTGTTACTACATTGCCAAGCAGAACTTCCACAAGGAATGAGTTCATGAGGTTAAATTCTCCTTTGCTCCACGCACTCGTCCCTCACACCTCACAGTGATTCTGTGGCCTCTTGACACAAACTAAACAAACTAATATTTGTTTAGTTTAGGTTTTCCCCTTTGGTCATTTCATCTGCAAAGAAAATTTTGTTTTTGTTGAGTTTGTGTGCGTTTTACTTTATCTTGTCTTGCTGGGTTTTGATAGACTTACGGTAAAATAATGAGTACCGATAATAAGGGGAAGATCTTCACCCTAGTTTTGCAGTCTTGGGGTAAGGTCCTGTGTTTCTCACTGATAAATATGCTGTTTACTCTAGTCTTTTTTGAAGATGTTCCTTTTCTTCCCCTTAGTTTTGTTGCTATTTGCTTGTTTTTGAGAATCCTCTGGTCCCAGCCTACCAAGAGCTGCGGTTACAGTTATACACTATTATGAACAGGTTGGAAAATATTTTTATTTTATTTACTTTTTATACATGTATGAGTGTTTTTCCTGCACCTATGTATGTGCACTATGTGTGTGCCTGGTACCCACAGAGGCCAGAAGAGGATATCAGATTACCTGGAACTGTAGTTATAGGCAGCTGAGGGCTGCCATGTGGGGCCTGGAAATAAAACCGAGGTTGTCTTCAAGAGCAATAACTGCTCTTAAGCACTGAGCCCTCTATCCAACCCCCTGGAAATATTCTTGTTTAGTAAAGTTTCTTATTCCTTTTTTGTTAAAATTTCTTATCATGAATATTGCATATTGTCATTATAATTTTTATTTGCTAAATGATCATATCTTTATTAATGCTATTGAATATATTCATCAGTTTCAAATGTTGATCTAGTTTTGCACACCAGGAATAATTTTTTTTTGAACTCGTTGTGTAGCAGCCTTATCTGCCTGTAGAATTCACTGTGTGGACCAGGATGACCTCGAACTCAGACTCCCAAGTGCTGGGACTAAAGACATGTACCTCCATGCCCAAGAAAAATAAATATTTTTTAATTCTCTTTTTTTAAAATCAACATAATTTACATATGATATTGATATAGTATATGCAGAGTTTCAGACAAGACACATCTATGCTATTTATACAGTGTCACAAAGGTATGAAATCTCTTTTATGGAAAATAAATCAATTTACAATCATACATGTTAATTATAGCTCATTGAATTCATTTGTTTTAATATATCATAAAGCTCTTGGGAGTTGACAACTCCTAAGTATGTTTGAAAAATGAGGAATTCAGTTTTGTTTAGTATGTTAAAATTATTTTTTAAGACTTGTGAAATTTGATGGAGTCTAGTGTGATATTTTGATGTGCAATTAAATCAAAAAGCCATAATCAAATTATTTGTCATTATATCACCCCAAACATTTGTGTTGGGAGCATTAAATATGTAGCTATTTTAAAATTATATAATAAATTATTGTCAACTATTGAAGTGTAGCCATTTTCCTCTGCACTGGAATATCAGAAGCTAGTCCTGTTATTTCACTTAATATATTTATTCATACCTGGTAACCAGCTGTTCTCTATTTGCCTACTCGCTAAAAACAAGATCTTAAAACTACACAGAAAGCAATTTTTTATTAATGTAATCATTATATTCAAAGCTTGTCAATACTGATTTAATTTGTATCAAATAACATTTAAAATTATAGATTTAAAATATGTTTTGAAGTAACAAGTCATTCTTGATTATTTTTAACATGGATAGATATTTGTAATTTACCTGTTGCCATTCAAAATTTTAATAAACCAAGAGTGTTTGAGAAAACTTTGAAATGCAAACTTTTATAGTCTGGCAATGAAAGGGGTTTTGGAAAAAATATTTTGAATTTGTATGTTATCCTTTCTCTTCATTTTTGAATATTTTAAAAGAGGAAATAACAAAGGTTGAATGCCAAGCATAAATATTTGATTAGTGTTATAATATGTAAGGAATGATATCCCCCTTTGCTTCTCTGCAGTCCCAAAAGCTCCAGAGATAGATCCAGTAGAGTGTCTGGTGGCTGACAACTCTGTAACGGTAGCTTGGAGAATGCCTGAAGAAGATAGTAAGATTGACCATTTCATAATGGAATACAGGAAAACAAACTTCGATGGGCTTCCACGTGTGAAGGACGAGCGATGCTGGGAAATGATTGATAACATTAAGGGTACTGAATATACGTTATCAGGTAACCTGAAGGCATTTCATGAATCTAATCCTTATAAAATAAAGTGTAATAAAATATTTTATTTTAAATGATAAAATTAAGTTCTATTATCCAAACTGATTTTTAGATACTTATTATGTGAATTAATTTTTGTTAAAATATCTAACTTTTAATTACTTAATTTAATTACTTAATATCTGCAACCTGCTAAATAGTATATGTAAAGCAAATATAAAAGAATAATATAGAGACAGTATTTAGAATAATATATAAACAAATAATACAGAAACAAAATAGTCTATTTTTTTTCTTTTTTCTTTTTCTTTTTTTTTTCTTTTTAGACAGACTCACTGTGTAGCCCTGGCTGGCCTGGACCTCACTATGAACCAGGCCAATCTTGAACTCTGCCCCCTGAGCTAAAATTAGGGCCTGTGCCATCATGCCCAGCTAATCTTTAATTTTAATTTTATTTTTTTTTGACTAAGTAAAGAAACTGTTTATCTTACTCAAACCTCCACATTTCAGGGATGCTGTGAACCCCATTGTTTTCACTACCACGAGATTGGTTATCTCCATGTTAACACAGAATTGGGACTTAACTAAGGTTTTTTTTGTGTGTGTGTGTTGGCTTTTTGAATGATTTTTAAAAGATATCTTAGTATATGAGGACTTTTGATGGTTTGAAGGGCAGAATATTAGTTGAGCTCTTTGGTGCGTCCTGTGCAGAGTGGGCTACGTTAGGAGCTGTCGTGTTGAGCACTCGCTCCTTTCCAGGGGCTGATGTTCTGTACATAGACACCAGGTGCATACGGCACACCTGCGTGGCTGGGAGCAGCACTCAGCACAGCGCCACTTCTAACCAAGTCTGAGAGGGTGCTGTTCTAGTTACCACTATGTTGAAACTGTTGGTAGTTGTATAATTTGTTTATTTTGAAGAAGATATTAGGTAAGTCATTATTTTGATTTTCAGTTATTATCATCCGTCTGCCATAGTCTATACTCTTCTCAAGTAAAGAGCTTTCTTAGAAGGAAAATGTCTGCCTGATGATGCACATCACATGTTTGGGAAGGAATTCCTTACTTTTTATGACTAAAAACTTTCATTTTTTAGGCTTAAAATTTGATTCAAAGTATATGAATTTCAGAGTGCGAGCTTGCAACAAAGCTGTGGCTGGAGAGTATTCCGATCCTGTGACCCTAGAGACCAAAGGTAAGGCTGGCAGCCATTTGCACAGCAGCCGAGAGAATTTGCCGTCAGAAGTTATTTGAGACTTCGTCAGGGTCTTTTCATGTGTGGTTGGATTCCTTCCTACCACCTACCTCTGGCTTTTCCAATGTGGGAAATAGAAGGCAGGAAAACAGGACTATAGTAGTAGTGGCTTATATTAGATTTTCCCTTATAATTATATTCTTGTGGGCAAAATAGACTGAAATTTTAGTATTTCTCAGTATTTATTTTATTTATTTGGTTTATTCTTAATTTTAAATTAAATTTCTATTTATTTTGTGTGCATATGGGGGGACATTTCATAGCATACATGCACGTGGAAGGATAACTTGTAGGAGTCACTGTGTAGGTTTCAGGGATCGAATTCAGGTCAGCAGGCTTGATGACTTGTGCCTTTACCTGCTAAGCCATCACACTGTCCTGAGGTGATGTTGTACTTGCCTCTGGGTGTTTAGTTCACAGTTTGGGTTAGCGTAAATATGTAAGCATTGCTGAAGTTGTCAGTAATTTTCAGAGAATTAATTATGAATCAACAACAAGACGTTCTCTCTATTTTTCCCAAATTTTCTTGTAGTTACTACCATTTATACAGTTCATTAATATTTATATAGCATACACACTTATGTCACAATAATGAAAAATTAATCATTTGGTCATTAAGATCATTTTGAGATCAATGCTAGATATTACTGCTATCCATACTGCAAATGACAAGAGGAAAATTGAAATATATATATACCTCTGTCTCCAGAGCTGCTCTATATGTGTATAAGAATCTATTCTAGGTCTAGGCCATTCTTTACCGTAGGCTTCTAATCCAAATTCTGTTCTCCCAAGAGAAGTTTAGATTTATGAACGTCCCCTTTTGTAACACAGAAGAACATTTAGGTATTTGCCAATTTGAAAGCCACTCTTCCAGAGCTCCCCCACTCGTGGGGTGATCATTGCCTGAGTTTTCTTGCTGAATTAGACTCTACATTGTAATCTGTATTTGAGTCTTGGATCATCCCACTGACTTCTAGTTTATTTATAATGCATTTGAGTAAGTATGCATGCTAGAAATTTGCTACGATTTAGATGACAGTCATGTACCACAATAAAACTAAGTCCTATAACTTGACCCCAGGCCTTGTACATGGTAGGCAAGTGCTTGAGCCTTCAAGGTCTGTAAGTTTCTGATGATACAAACTCAGAGTAATGTCTGTGGCATAAAGGCCTAGGAAAATTCCCAGTTGAAGAAATATGAATTAGCTAATAATTTTACTTGAGAATTATATATAGCTTAGTGAAGATATGTAATTACTTTGAATTATTTATTATTAAACTGAGATATTACTGCTTTTTAAAAAGGTTTCTATATTTCAAAGCCTTGTCAAATTTCCAGGCAGATAATCTTTTCTATGTGACTTGAGCTACTTCTGCCCATTGTCCGGAACGAGTGAATTACTGTAATACATACCCCAAGGAGCAGCAGATCTTTGAGTTGTTGGTGTTCCTTGTGAACAAACCTGGATCTAACTGTGAGAAGCTGTGAATTTTATGAGAATTAAGTTGGAAACCAGTAGGCTTATGGCCTCCTGGGAGTCTGATAGCTGCTCCTTTAGCCTTGTCTGGATTTTACCAGGCATACTCCTGATTGGTCCTGGGGTTTGTAGAGACTAAACTGATTTCAGTCTCTGGGGTTTTATGGAAGTAATCCCCCAGGGCTAGCCTAGGTTAAAGTACAACCCTGAGACCCAGGAACCATGATTCTAAAATTACTTCTTATGTGACTATGGATCATAAAATTTCTGGGATTGTAGCACTGATGTGACTATTAATGAAAACACAAGCATTATTTAAAAAAAAAGTCCAGGTTTCTTTAAAAAAAAACAATTGAACAATTGTTTAGTAAGTTACTTGGTTTGTTCCTGCTATTTTTGACTACCCAATATCAGTCGGTATACCAATAGAGAATGGAGAGAAGGGGAGGTGGCAATTAAATAGTTCAGGCCCATAAAACTGTAATACACTTAGCATTGTTTATTTTGGTCCCTTCAATGTATGTAGCATTATTCCTTCTGGCAGAAAAATTGTCAAAGTGATGAGTATTGTAAGTTCTTGTCACCAGAATTTTTAAGGTATGTTATCGTTTCCTTCCATGTAAAGATAAATGATATTACTAGTTAACAAAACTTCTCTTCAACTTCAAACAATAGTGTTTGTGGTTTAGCTTTGTAGTATAAGACACAGGATCTTACCTTCATGACAGCACATTTTTTCTCAGCCCCCCATTCTTCTTTGCTTTTAGAGTATTGTCCATGTTATCTTAGAGAAAATATATGACTTAAGAGACTTCAGATAAAGTATTAGTGTCAGGAGAAAGAAAAAGACTAAACATGACTCACTTTTGGAAACCTGTGCCTTTGTGTTTGGATGGTGTGGTATTTGCTTTGGATCACAAGTGGTTTGGGGTTGTGCCTTTTCCTGACACTCAGATGGCTCTTTACTGCATCATCAGAAATATTAAGAAATAACCTAGGATTTTTCTTTCTGATGGCCTTAGGATTTTAGTAAGCTATGGGCAATTGATGGCATCTCCATGGTAAAGCCCAGGTTTCTTTCTTTCAAAAATATAAATGCTCTTAACTGTATAACCAAATACCTAACATACAGAATATAACTGTTTTTATAAAATAGTTGACTTTAGAAATGTTTCAATGTATCTACCTATTAAAGAATTCTATCTTTTTACTGAAAAGCTGCAATTATTCTTGTCTGTTTACTTCTGCATAGATGCAGCTTTTGAACGTGGTTGACTTCCTTGTGTAGTATGACATTTGTAGAGCTGTGCAGTCAGTAGATTTTTGTTCAGATGTGTCATAAGTGAAACAATGAACAACGGCTATGATGAATGTTGGAATTGAATTGCTTGCTCCTCAAGAATCAGGGCTGCTCCATCCACTGGGTTATCATTGAGCTCTACGTGCTTTTCTTCTTTGGTGATCACAGGCTCATAAAAGGCCTTACCTAATTTCACCTAGTATCTAAGAAAAATGGTGTGTTGTAAAGGGTGTTTCTTTAATCTATAATTAACAAAAATATGAACTTTTGGTGGGAGGTAGCAGAAGCAGGTTAATTTGTAACTATATAGGTGATGCCTTCTAAGAGTTTGGAAATTGCATTACAAATAGAAGAAACAGCATTGCACAACTGTGAAATCACTTCTCTTAATGATTTTTTTTCTCAGTTTCTAGAAAGGGAAGCTGTTTCCTCAGCAAGCACTTCCAAGAACTTTGAACAGTACATGTCGTTCCCCAAAACATCAAATAATCTAAAAAGCATAGATTGTTTTATATTTTGTGTTTACCTTTTTCATTAAGTGGATGCTTTTCTCTTCTACTCTGTCAAACAAGACATCTGTCATCTGGCTCAGTTCCTCTGCTTATGTCACCATCATGGCTCCAGTATATTCATGTTTATCTCAGGTTAGAACTAATGAGAGTTTAGGTGTGAAATTGTTGATGCATTAAAGCTTCAGAGAGAATACTTGTGCTGTTCTTACATTAAATTTGTTTTTTTATATTATATTGCTTTTTCTTCCTCCATACCTGTACCAGTTCTTCCTTTCCTTCAGTCAGAACAATCAACTGAGAACCAACTGATAATTCTAATAACATGAAATTTTGGTTACTGTGTGCCGACGGAGAGTTCTGTAGAAGCAGAGATACTACCATTGGCAGTGCAAGTGCACTGTACTTGGTTACTGCATAAGATATGCAGAGAAAGTAATTGAAAATAGGTGGGAATTAGAGACTACAACCTAAGCATTGAGAGGTTTTTGTGTGAAGGTTAGGAATTCAAAGTTTTCTCTCTTTGCACAGAGTTGGCTCAGTGAATAAGAAGTAATATGGCAGGTGTGTTCTGGACAGTGGGGAATTCTTACATTTGTTAAACATTGTCTTGGGCAGCTCTTAACTTCAGTTTAGATAACTCATCATCACATTTGAACTTGAAAGTTGAAGATTCCTGTGTAGAGTGGGATCCTACTGGAGGAAAAGGCCAAGAAAGTAAAATTAAAGGAAAAGAGAATAAGGGCAGGTAAGTCAGTCATTACACCTGTTCTGTGGGCAGGTGCTTACACATTGATTTGTCTCTGGCCATGACTGTTACTGAAATTCTTACTGTATGGACAGGTGTTTGTATGTTGATTCTTATTTGACAATACCTCATAATTTTAATGTCTATTCTGCTCAGTAATATGTTTATGATTATATTAGTAACTCAGAGGTGAAGAATATTTTATCACCTGTCAAAACTTGAATTTGTAATTAACATTTTTCATACCTTTTTCTTAATTTCTTTCCTTATTGTGTCATATATTTTTATTTCAGCAATCTGTTTTTAAATGTTTATAGGTGCACAGATCGGAATTAGTTACAGAGAAGTTTCTTGACCTCTGTCTAGGCTTATAGGTCATCTGTTTTACCTGAAAGAGAGCTGTACTAAATGACAGCTTTGTCATTTATGTCCCAAGCCTGCTGCTGAAGAGCAGCCCACTGCACTCAAGAGGCAGGCTTCAGGGACTTTCGTTTTTGTTAAGTTTTCCTAGATGAATCAGAATATGGAAACCATAAGTTTTCAATGGTAAAGTTCTGCTCAGACTGATGGTTAATGTCTGTGGTTAGCTGTTAAGTTTAAGTTGTAAAGTAGCGTCTTAACAGTTGCCTGTTTTTATCTGACAGTGTCCATGTTACTTCACTGAAGAAACACGCAAGGTGATGATCTGTGTCTGTCTAGTTCTAGGACTTAGTATCTAGCTTGGCTGAATAATCTCTTTTAACCAATAAGCAGATGCCATTGCAGCAGCCTTCATGAGTTAAAATGCTGCTCTCTGTAGACCGTCTCTATTGGCAGCTTGTGTTTGGATTTGCAGCATCGTAGTACACTGCATTCTCTGAGTTGCATTGGATATGATAACATGTGCTGTGCTTTAAAAAGACTATTCCTCATTTGATTTTTACCCTGCTTTTACTTATACTTGGCATCTTTCTCGTTTCACTGTATTCAATAACATTATTGATTGCTTTTATGTGCATTTGTTAAGAGACAGGATTGGATTGTTCTGTAATTATGTAATTTCAAAAGTATCCAGTTAAAAATAATGAACATCATTGATAAAATGATTAAGACAGTGCCATAAACAGGGATCATTGCAGGTTACTCAAGTAAGATGTTTATGTGAAGACATCGTGTATCTTTACTAGATGCCCACATGCGCTCTCTTCTCAAAGTCGTCTCTGCCTTTTGGTTTATTGGGGAAAGTGATTGCATTTGTGTTTTAAAATGCTTTTGAATTTGATAGATGGCATAACGTTTCATTTGTCAGCTTGGAAGATTGTAGACTGTATTTAGCTTTTCACACTGTTATATCTTTCTCCTTTTAGGGGTATTATATATGTTGGCTGTTTATGAAGTGTTATATGAGTATCTCTTACCTTGAGACTCAAAAGTATTTTAGATTTTGAAATATTTGCCTATATAAATGAGATATCATAAGGTTAGGACCCAACTCTAAACTCAAAATTTGTTTCATGTGCACCTTAATTAAATGAAAGTAATCTGCCATGTTTTAGTGCACCATTGTCTTGACTATTACTTGCTGCAGCTTACATATGGCATTGCCTGCTCATGGCATTGTATCAGTGCTAAGAGTTTTCAGCATTGAAAGAGTTCAGTTTTTGGGTTAAGACTGCTTAACTTGATTACATTTATTTATCTTTTTCATAAATACTTGTTTGTTGTGGAATATATGATAGATATTATGGGATTTATAGGGATAGTCACTGTCCTTGCTTTCACAAAACTTAGTGTAAGTCATATAGATAAGATATATATACAGGAACGATACAAGGTGATCACCGTGTGTAGTGATGAACTAAAAGAAAGATGTTCAGCTGCCAGATGTTGTGCTGGTCAGTTAGAACTCTGTGCCAAACAGCTATAACAGGCAAGGCTTGGCTGACTTGCTGTGGTAGTGCAAGGAAGGTCTCAAAGTAAAGGGTGCCCACCCACCCTGTGTTCTGTTTTCCTCACTGGCAGAAATCCCCAAGCAAACAGTTTGTGCTGGTTATGGAGTAGAGTACTAAAGAAGTGGGAACAGTGACAAAAACTGGCTCCCCCATATATACACTTTAAAAATGTGTCTTTGCCTGGCTCTTTCCCCTATAAGAACAGGTTTCTATATAAAGCTGAGTAGGCCAAGAATACTGCTTGGTCTCTGAGTGTTTTTTAGCTAAGGGATATGAGTCCCTCTAGACACTGCTGTGGGAACTGGGTGTTCTCCACACTTGCTATGAGCAGGGCTGCCCACTGTACTGTCTGACACTAAGGCTCCCTACTCAAACCTCCTGGAAACCTGCCTGGTGTGGTCTTTGTAGTTGTCTGTGTTTGGAGTGAAATGTCACAATAGGGTCTTCATCGGGATCTAGAGTCTATAAAATTAGCACAGTAGGTTCTGAAAGACCTTTACTCAAGTACTTAGACTGATTCTTCTGGAAGGGGAAGAGTATATGGTATTTCATCTTGCAGTGAAGAGGAACAAGAAGAAATGCAATAGACAAGTGCAATCTAAAAATTAAAGAACACTTTGGCTGGCACAGCAGTACTCTAAGAGTGACAAGACTGAAAAGGCAGATTGGGACCCAAGCATGAGCCTACAGGCCTAAATTGTTGATAGACAATATGAAAAATGGTTGTTTAAAATTAGGGGAACCCATTCTGTTTATCTAACAATGGTGAACAAGCTGAATTGAGTGGTGAATCATTTGGAAATCTGGTGAAACAATTTGCTCTAGGGGTACTCAAAGGTGCTTAATCTAGGTAAGTAGCCAAAGTGCCTTTAAGTTGGATAGAGCAGACTGTTTGCTACTCAAGGTGATGCTGTGGGCCTTGCAAAAATGTACTGCAGAGCTGGAGGCCTGAGGTACTAAAGTGGAAATATTTTCTTCATTTAACCTAACTCTGAAGCTACCTGACACATGAGCAGTTATCTCTCATTCTGTTTTTCATGCTGCCTTGTATTTCTTTACTACTGGTAAGTCACATTGATTTTAATTATGTTTCTCTGATTCTTTAGATGAGCACTTGGATTTTGAAGCCAGGCTCAGTACAATGTTTTTTTCCTTCTTTCTACTTTTACTGTCCTCTAAATGTTTAGTACTGAACCTGTAAAATAGTTTCAGAATGAGTTTCTTCCCAGCAGAGAGTTGAAGAACCCACCGGTGGAGGAGTAAATGAACTTTGGGTAGTTTGGAAAGATGTTCTCGTTGATTCTGATTCCCTTGGGCCTTCTCAGTTCATCAATATATCTCAGTCTGTCTCAATTTCTGTTGTGCCTGCTCAGTTTACCTTAACACTTTGTTATAAAAAAAATTCTAAACCAGGCAGTGGTGGCGCCCACCTTTAATCCCAGCACTCTGTGGGCAGAGGCAGGTGGATCTCTGTGAATTCAAGGC
>JAQHUG010000167.1:805280-815508 GCA_028555095.1 Dicrostonyx torquatus
TTCACTAGTGGTGCCTCAGCCAGACTCCATGCTGATGCTGTGGGTTGTGTCTGTTGCTTTACAACCAGTTTTGAACATATATGAGAAAACTTGAGTTTGCTTTTTGTCTAGCATTTCCATAGTATAAAATAAATGTAAAACAAGCAGTAAATAATGTTAGTAACAAGAAACAAAAAGCAAGCAATGTGCATTAAAGCGTATTATAGCATAACCATAGCTATTTTAAGAAGTGTATGGTGTTCTTACATATGCCAATGATGGCACATGTCAACAGTGCAAAGCCACACTTACTTCTGCACCAGCTGAATAGATTATGGAGATACTAGTAAGGTCTTGAATGCCAGGAGAAAACCAGATTGAGATTTTCTTTTCATGTTTTCAGATTTTTATAAGAATTGTTAAGTATGATTCTATACAGTTTGTAACAAAAATTAATGCTAAAATATGGCTTTTGGCATGGTCACATGTTGATCCTAGATGTTATAACTTTGGATAATGCATTAGACTTTCTTATCCTTTTAGGTCAGCTGTCTTTCTATGATGCACATTCAAAGCAGTTGCTATATTCCTTCAAGACAAAATTTACTCAGCCAGTACTGCCTGGTTTCATGGTTAGTATCTTATTTATTTTTATCTGGCTCAGCAATTTTGAGAATGATATGTGCTGTATTATTGGAGGAAGCAGAGTACCTTATTCCCTTTGTATTCGTCTCCTTTTCCCAACCCACCCTTTCCAAATTTCTGTGGATTTTCAGTATGTCTTATTAAAGTCAGTACTGACATACAGACGAACAAAATGGCA
The DNA here is from genome assembly GCA_028555095.1 of Dicrostonyx torquatus. NCBI lineage: Eukaryota > Metazoa > Chordata > Mammalia > Rodentia > Cricetidae > Dicrostonyx > Dicrostonyx torquatus. The sequence continues at coordinate 806,083 of JAQHUG010000167.1, forward strand.
AGCATGGATATTTACAGGACTGCACTGACCTTTGTGACCAGCACCCGAGCAAGCAGTGCAGCCTTACAGTGTCCTGTGCCCACCTCCACCCCCAGAGGCTCTTCTGGAAGAGTTAGCCACTGTCATGGACGTTAATGCTCCAGATTCATTTAGCCTCCTTTTCAGTTTTATGGAGTGGTATGCTGTCTTTATGCTCTTGTTTCTTCTTCAGGTTTTGTATTTTTAAGTTTTACATTTAAGCCTGTGATTGATCACTTTTGAGTAGACAGTCTAGCTCATGCCTCTTTTTTTTCTTTCTTGCTCTTGGATACCCACTTCCTCAAATACTGCTTACTTTTTTTCTCTCTCTTTCTCTTTCTTTCTGTCTTTTTCTTTCTTTCTTTCTTTCTTTCTTTCTTTCCTTTTTTTTTTGAGACATGGTTTCTCTGTAACTTTGGAGCCTGTCCTGGAACTAGCTCTTGTAGACCAGGCTGGTCTCGAACTCACAGAGATCCACCTGTTTCTGTGTCCCAAGTGCTGGGTTTAAAGGTATGCGCCACCACCACCAGGCTGCTTACTTTTTAAAAACTGACCTTTAAATTTTCTGCTAGTATTTTTTTCAAAATTAAAAAAATAAACATATTTTATGTATATGAGGGTTTTGCCTGCTTTTTTTATATTTTGGTTGTATTATGTTGTTTTCTCTCACCTTGACGCAAGCCAGGGTTATCTGGGAAGAGGAAACCTCAGTTATCAGATTGGACTGTAGGCAAGTCTGTCAAGTATCTTCTTGACTGATGTGAGAGGGCCCAACCCATGGCTGGTGTTGCCATGCCTGGGCCTGGGTTGTATAAGAAAGCAAGCTGAACAAGTTGTGAGAAATAAGTCAGTAAGCAAGCGTTCCTCCACGGCTCCTGCTTCCTCTGATGAGGGACTGTGATGCAGAATGTAACAAAAACTCCTTCCTTCTGCTCATGGTGTTTTACCACAGCATGGAAAACCTAAGCAAGCAGTGAATGTATGTCCACCTCATCCATCCCTGGTGCCACAGAGGGCAGGGGAGTGTACCAGGAGTTATGGTGAACGGACGCTTAAAAGAAATCCCACACTAGCTCAGAAATAAGAAATAGATAGGCATTTATTAAGGGGTAAAGTCACAAATCAGTATTCTCCACTTGACCGGTTGAATCACGCGACCCAAAGGAGCTGCCGACCGGGCATGACCAGGCACGGAGCATGGGGAACAAAAGAGAAGGGGCATGCTTCCCTGTAAATAGTAAGAGAGGCCACGCCCCACTAGGCAGGCTAATACAAGCTGTAATACTTCCTGCAGCAGAGGAGAGCACCAGAACCCCTGGAACTGGAGTTAGAGATAACTGTAAAAAGGGTGCTGGGAACTTAACGCACTCCTCTGAAGCAACCAGGACTCTTGACTGCTGAGCCATCTGGCCGGCCCTCTTCTGCTAGGAATATTTTAAGGAAATATTTTTTTCAAATCATTTAACAGTTAAAACAGTTAACTTATTATATCTGTATCTGAGGAATATTTTCACATTTGGGGAATTTGTTATTGCCAAGCCTGCTGGTTTTAAAAATGTTAAATGTTAGTCATGTAGTTCATCATTTCAATTGGTAGAGTCTTTGGTGCAACATTCTAGTTAACAGTTTTATATTAAGAAAGCAGAAATTCTTTTTTTTTTTAAAAAAAAGAGAGAAAGTAGAAATCTTATATAATTCTACAGTTATCCTTGCTTTAAACCCATGTTTGCTGTATACATGGTAGCTGATAATTTTTTTAAAGTATGCAACACTATGCTGTGTATGTGTTTTATTTTTTATTTTTATTTATTTGTTTATTATGTATACAATATTCTGTTTGTGTGTATGCCTGCAGGCCAGAAGAGGGCACCAGACCCCATTACAGATGGTTGTGAGCCACCATGTGGTTGCTGGGAATTGAACTCAGGACCTTTGGAAGAGCAGGCAATGCTCTTAACCTCTGAGCCATCTCTCCAGCCCTGGTAGCTGATAATTTAAATTGTCCATATTTTCATATTTTAAGTCTCTTGACTATTTCAATCTATCTTTTAACTTTATTAACTAATAGGATTGTGTTTCACAGGCAAGGTGACTTTATCGTTCATAAGCTCATTCATGATTTTTTTTAAAATTTATATTAGTGTGTGAGACACACACACACACAGAGAGAGAGAGAGAGAGAGAGAGAGAGAGAGAGAGAGAGAGAGAGAGAGAGAGAGAGAGAGAGATAGATAGATAGATAGATTATGGGCCACAGTGTGCATGTGGGAAAAAAATCACCTGTCAGAAGCTGATTCCTCTAATTTGACTACAGGTTCCAGGGATGAAAGTAAGGTCATTTGGCTTGCCTAGACACTTCCTTTTTTTCACCTGCCAAGCCGTCTCACTGGTCCATATGTCCTATATCTAAAGCCATACCTCTGTTAAAATAATAAGTAAGATAAGGAAGTTTCTTTGGGGGGTACATATCCCCTGGTTGTAATAATTAGGGAAGTACCGGCTGTCAACATTTTCTGCTGAGATTATTCCGGTTTAGCCTCTGGAGTTTCTGCCACCTGAATTCCCTTTCTTGGATGCAGTTTTGGTGGCTTCTGCAGCAAAGACTTCCTTTGGCCACTGTGAGCCTTTCTGTTCCTCCGCAGCTCAAACGTTAAACTTACCAGTTTGGGATTTGTTGATGTTCATACATGTGGCGTTTGCCTTTCAAATGGAAAGTTAAGGATTCCTGGAGTTGAGTTTGATCTGAGTCTAACCGAGGTTTTGTCTTGTCCTAGGTCTGGTGTGGTGGACTTTCTTTGAGTACTGGAATGCAGGTTCCAAGTGCTGTGAGAACACTTCAGAAAAGTGAAAATGGAATGACTGGTTCAGCCAGCAGCCTGAACAATGTCACTCAGTAATGGCACCTCAGACTGTGTTTACCCTTCTTCTTTGGGTGGCCTTTCCACGCAGTTCCTAATGCAGACATTTCGGAGTGGTGGGAATGAGGCTGCTCTGCTCTGCTTTAAAGCCTGGACTCTGCTAGACTAAGCACCAAATAGGAAGCAGCCACAGGAGAGTACTTAGTGTCCCAGAAGCAAGCACCTACGGACTGCCGTTTGAGTAGTGAATAGAAAAGGAGTGGTATTGAAGTGTTTATGTAGAAACCCATTGTTCCGTTTCTTGAGATGCTCTGGCTCGTCTAATAGTAGTAGTTATGTATGGTGACCCAGGGCCTGGGCTGCAGAGCTCTTAAAGCTCACTGTGTTCTTGTTTCTCCTCACCAGCTGTCATTAATGCCTGAAACTGAAGCTTTCAAAACACAGGGTCCTCAAGACTGCCTGGAAATTCACATCATTGCCGTGGATGGCAGAGAAGTTTTCTTGCAGCGGCTCATTTCACCTTTATAAATAAGTTGAGCTTTTGATAGGTAACTTATTTATTGACCAGATTCATATAATTTTTTCTCTAAAATATTGTGATAATTGTTCTTATAACCCAAAATATCAAACAGATAGAAAGAATTTAGACAGTGCAAAGGGAGTATTTGTCATGTGAGCTTCTGTTGAGTCACACCTTCTGCTCCTCCCTGTGCCCCTGGGTATCATTTGAAAAGCCGTGCTTTCTAATTTTGTTCTCTTCTTTAATCCCACCTTTTAAAGCTACCTTTGAAAAAAAATTCCTCTTAAACTGGCACTGATGATATGTAATTATTGCTTATTTTTACCCTTGCTAATCAGAATGGAAGTTTGTTAATTAAGTTCTATAAAGGGTAAAAAGCTGTACATTACTAATTTTTTGTCTGTGAAAGATTATAAAGACATGTTTCTAAAGTATTCCTTTCTGGAATAGTTTAGAAGTTCTTTTTACAAAGATATGGAATAGTTTAACTAACTGTTTTGAAAAAACTACATGTGTCTGACTTAGTATAAACGTTTTTCAAAATAATTATTGAAAAAATTGAAGATTTTGGTGAGTTTTTTTTTGTCTTTTTGTTTCACTCATTCACTGTTTAAAAGTTTATAATTCTTCCAAAAATGAACACACATGTCTTCCCTGAGCCCACATTTTCCCCAAGGGGACGTGTGAATCAGCAAGTGCAGCTGTGGTTACCTATTACAGAGTTGCTTAAACTCGAGTTTCTCAAGCCAAAGTTGAAACTGAAATTATAAAACTGCTTTCAGACAGCCCTTTAAAGAAGTGAAAATTTGACTTTTAATTTTTGAGACTTTAAATCTCCTTTTGTTTTAAGTGTCTTGGGCTTCTTCCCTGGAGAAGTGTCTGTTGTTGTTCTCTGTGTGGTGTTTGTATGGCAGTCATAGTATTTGCTCTTAAATTTGCTGCTTACTGGCATGATTGTTTTTGTTGTGTGGATGAAACAAATTTGACGAAGGGTACTATTTTTCTCATGTAACAGATATGTGCACTGTCATCTGATAACATATTGGCAGTTTTCCAGACTGAAGCAATTTACAGAGTGAAATATACCAATATTCATTTGGTTCCCCAAAGCAGTATTTTGTTTTCATTTCTCATAGTTTGAAAGACATTGTTCAGAGTTATACTACCTGTAGGAATAACATTTCATGACCTTAGGAAAATAACATTTCATGACCTTTGTAAAGTCATACCTGAAAGCAGTAATTAACTAGAATTGCTTTGTGTGTATTTTGTCAAAAATGACATTAAAGGCCAGCTGTTCTTACATAGAACTTTTCATTATGGTATTATATCTTCCATAGTTGTCTTCTCATTTATACAGTGCCTTTTTCTCTACACACACTCATTGTCAACTGAATTTAGGCCAGGCAGCTTTCTCTTAGTGGTGAGGGCCTCCTGTTGAGGGCCAGAGGAGTGCATATGGTTCTCGGCCCATCATTTGAGACCTTTATATAAAATGTCCATACATTCATTGGAATATGCGTGATTTTTACTGAGAAGGTTTTGTTCCTCAGTGTATTTGTAGTACAAAGAATACAGTGAGTGAATAAGAGTCCAATATCTTATCATGTGATATTTGTACTAATTATTCCTTCATTACTTTCAAGTAACAGCCTTTTCTTTTCTCTGATTTTTATTGTCTCTTATTTTATAAAAAAAAGAACACATCTGTAGTACTTTAGTTTAAAAACCCTAAGTTTATTAAGTTAAAAGGAAGTTTGTCACCCTTATTTTTAAATTAAAAATAATTGAATAGAGTGCCTACTTAAATCATTTCAAAATAAGGGAACTATTAACTGATCATAGTATTTGACATCCTTATTAGCAGTAGAGATAAAAACCAAGCTTCTTTGCTCAGCGTAGTCTGCTGTGGTCCATCAGCCAGACGTACCTCTCATAACTCACACTGCACTCCCCGGCCTCCTCCACTGCTTCCGTGTCTGCGTGCCCAGCTCAAGCCCCGCTGCTTTCCATGAAGGAAGTGCAGGAGAGGTGTGAAAACTGTTTCATAAAAACATGTATTAAGTATTGTATTTCTCTTTTAGCAGAGAATTCCAGCCCAGTTTTATTTAGCTGGAAGTAGACAGGAAGGAGCTGCCTTAAGCACTTTAGAAAAAGAATTCTGCTATAGTTCACTGACTCGGCTGACTGTCACATCATTTAAAGTTTGGTAAATATGTAATACACCAATCATTTAATGACTAATGCACAGAGAAATGTAATATATAGTGATTCTTCAAATGTTCCAGGTATAGGTTTTAAAGAAATATTAAGAGTTTGTCTGTCTGTGGGTTTGATAGCACCTCTGCCATAGGACAGTGAACTGCTGGACAGCAGGTGTGCCCTTCTCCCTCTGCTCTGAAAGCAGTCTGTTCTGAAGACTCTGACTGACTGCAGTCAGGGTCTCATTTGTGGAATCAAACCATCAACAATATTATGTATAACCTGAACTTCCAAGATCCTTGGTATAAATAATAAAAGAAAATGTTTATGATGAAATATTTTAATTAGGTTAAGATATTCTATTTCCTAACTTAGAATGATTAATTTTTCTCTATATAGCTTTTCCAAGAAATTATAACTATTTATGTATTTGCAGTTTCTTTCAAAAACAATTTTAAAAATTGGAAAGGGATATATGGGAAGTGATTACTCCAAAGAATATTAATTTTAAAAGAAGACAATATAGACGTCTTCATGAACTATATTCCTCTAGGCTACGGTGCCTCTTAGCACAGCTAGTCTCGCACAGGCAGCGCCAGTCTCACACCACTCTAGATGAACAGTGTGCGTGTTTTAGATCGGCATATAATCCATGTAACAGTCCTTGAGTTCCTGTGATATGGCATCAATTTTATTACTTTCTATCCAGGTTTCCAAAACTGGTAGAGTTTAACTCACCATAGCACCTCATCCTGCTGTTTTTGATTTTATAGTCTTGACCTAAAAATGTTTTTGTTAATATGTCATTAAATTTTTTAAAAAAATACATTCATGGGCTGGGAAGATGGATCACAGGAAAAGAACTTGCTGCCAAGAAGATGACTGAGTTTGTTCCCTGGGGCACACAGGTTTGGGGAGAAGCAACTCCTGTAAGTTGTCCTCTAACCTACACATACATGATATAATTTTAAAAATTTAAAGTTCATTTGTTGTAGCTTGTGAAAAAAACCTATCAAATTAATGATAATCATAATACTACATTTTTATATTGTAACCAAAAGTCTGGAAAAGTTTCTTTCCTGATTTGTTTTTACACTACATGCAGTCTTTAAGAGGTAAGCATGGATTTACTTAGTATCCAGGTCACCATCAGGTTGTTATTTTCAACCAGATGTACCTTTTGTAGCTCAGCACTCAGAACCACAGTCGGTAATAAAGCTTTTCTTTCCGAAGATCATCACACCAACATTACATCGCAATTGATATTTTTAGTTTTGTATCTGTATCTGAACAGTGTTCACACTTGTGAGTCTGATGTCAGTATTTGTTACCTGAGAGGTATGATTAGCCTGAATACCATAGGAACTTTCCTCCAGTTAGAAGTTAAGTGGATTGTTTGCTGCTGTTTTGAATTGAAATGTTGTACATGCCATATGAATGTTAATAATATTGACTTAGTAATCAATACCAGAAATTACCATAGAACTTTTATCTTGACTACCCAACCATATTAAAAGAGTACTTTTTTCTGGGTTAATATAATATACTGACTTTGATACATCATCAGTTAAGTTATATTTGTTTAAAATTATATATTTTCTTAATAATACTCAATCAACTTAAGTTGGTGCTTAGGAAATACTATGTAGAGGATTTATAGTATGTAGGGCAGAGGTCAGTGAATGTATTTGCTTTGCTTGGAACTTTGAACCAATTTTAAAATAAATAAAATTGGATAAGATTGGTAAAAGGCATTTTAATATTGGAACATTTTGGAGAGCACAGGACTATGAGGAAAATGTCTTTTGAATATTCTCAGTATCTCTAAGGTACCAAATGACTGAGTCTAATTGGTCTTTTGATGGAGAATCTGTAAAATCAAATGCATGACTGATTCTATTAAGATATAATAGCTAACGCTGGGAAATAATGCGAACAAAAGCTGCTAGTCTTTAAGATTCGTGACATTAAGTATTTAAAATTAATCACTATAACTCTCCCATACAGTAATCCATGACCTTTTGTAAGTCACTCACCACCTTTGGGTCTCTATTGCCTTACTTAAAATATTGTGCATTGTTTAGCCTACCTCACAGGGCTGTTGTGAGGCGTGTAATGACGTGGAGTCCTCTGTAGAGGGGGTGGTTTTCATTAATAATGGCTGCGTTTGGATACTTGTAAATCCTGTTTACTTTGAAAAAGCATGTTCTTAAGTTGGTATTACCAGTGATTTTTTTAAATGATTTTTTAAAAAGTGAGACCTCCTATTAAAATGTTCTTTACTGTTAATTTACTTTGTGCATGACTGAGTCTTTGTATATTTTCTCGACAACTGTGTAACTTCTAGAGTTGTAAAAGTTCCTTCATAGCATTCATGTGTAGAGTGGAAGCCTAAATAAGCAAATTACTTTAGCTTCTTTTCCATCAGGAATTTGCACTTTAAATTAGGATAGCCTGGTACTCTGTGCAGAATGAAGTTGGCTGAAATAGCTTTTAGGATGGTCTGGTACCCCATGCAGAGTGCAGTTTGCTGAAATAACATTTAGGATAGCCTGGTACTCTGTGCAGAGTGAAGTTGGCTGAAATAGCATTTAGGATGGTCTGGTACTCCATGAAGAGTAAAATTGGCTGAAATAACATTTTGGATAGCCTGGTACCCCACGCAGAGTGAAGTAGGCTGAAATAATATTTGGGATGTCCTGGAACACTGTGAAGAGTAAAGTTGGGTAAAATAACTTTTCTCCAACAACCAGATGGTTCAGTTATTTGTTGTACTTGACACATTCATCAGCTTTATCGAAAAACATTTCAAAACCTTGTTCATTAACCTATATCCGTTATTATCTGGACATATTTGTGTTGCTCTAAATTGGACATATTAAATGGTTTACAAGTTATCCTACTCTACAGTATTTTGGTATGTCTGTTATCTGGACATGACTTGGCTATGCAGTTGTGATAGTAAAAACTTGTAGTTCCTCAGGTTTAACCTTTAAGTTGTGGATGAAGACCATTAATCAGCTACACATGATACCCTCAGTGCTACAAGAGTGTTTGAAATGAACACACTGCCTCATTTTCCTTAGAAACAAGACAAAGCTTTTTAAATGCTCTTTTTAAACTTTAGAATGAGTGTAAAGTCCAGTGACTTGTTTGTTGAAAGGATTGTATGTTCTGTATAAAATGTTCTATTTCGGGTTTTTACAAAAGCACCTGTATTATCCCTTCTAAAAAAATTAAACTTTTTCTTTGCTTTCTTTTGTGTGAGTGTTTGATTATTATCAACTTTTATTTAAATACCTATAGTTTATTGAGAATGAGAGTATTTTAAAAGCCATGGTGCTATTGCCTTAAAATCTTAGACAATTTCATTTAATAGAGTTTTATGTGATGATGGAAGTCTTTTATTTGCTCAGTAGCCACTAGTCACAGGCAGCTACTGAGAATAATGTACTAGTCAACTGAGATTTTTAGACTTGTATTAATGTAGACATGAACACATGCCACTGGTAGCTGTTGTTTTATACATTGAAGATGCATCACAGCCTAAGGTGCATTTTGATAGGGGGTCACTAAAAGAGTCAGACTCAGAACTCAGTCCTGGTACCAGTGTGTTCTCTAACCTGAAACAAGTTGAAGGGGAAACTAAATAACAATGTCAGAATGACAATATTTAGGCTGTAGTTCCTGTACTTAAAGTCTTAGTCACCAAGAGAAAGATAAAAGGGCAACATTGCACTGTGAGGACGAGTGTGTGAGAGAGGTCTGCAGGGAACAGTCCTCTCAAGTAGAAAGACGGCCTATGGATGGGTGCTGCTTGACAGGTTT
>JAQHUG010000167.1:818618-845560 GCA_028555095.1 Dicrostonyx torquatus
GGTCTTTAGGTTTTACTGGTGTTGTGTTGCTCTTTGTGGTGTTGTGTGTGTTCTTACCTTTTCTACTCATCTTTTTCTCTAATAGGTGTGGTTGGGGCTGTCTGAGATTCTGTTGATTATCTTCTAGGTGCCAGTGAATCCAAAGCTCAGATGGTTGTTCCTCATGGTACAGTCAGCACCACAGTTCTAGTTAACCCATTGGTTACTCCATGTTCCTGGATAGCTCAGTGCTCCTGTGCTTTGCTCTGTTCTTTTGGAGTTTGCTGTCTCAGGCCTACTGTGGCCTAGGTTACTGGCTTTGACCTGTTTCTGTTAATCCTAGTCTGGATCCTCTCCTGCAGAAGTCCCTGGCTTGGAGTTGGTCCTGCAAAGGTTTCTGGCTCCAGTCTACTACCTTGGAGTTCCCAGGCTCAGGTGCGCCCAGAACTGCAGAGGACCTGACTCAGGCTCACTCCTTCAGAGGTCCCACACTCACACTTAGTCTGCAGAGATTCCAGGTTCCTTCCTATTCCCTTTGATGTCCCAGACCAATGCCTGGACCCACAGAGGTCCTGGCTCAGGTCTACTCTCTCTCTGAGGTCCCAGACTCAACACCTGGCCCTGCAGAGATCTCTGGTTCCTGCCTACTCCCTCGGAGGTCCCAGATTCACGCCCAGACTGGCAGAGGTCCTAGCTCAGGCCAAGTCAACTCCATTGAAGGTCCCAGATTCACATCCGGACCGTCAGTGGTCTCTGGCTCTGGCTCACTTGCTCAGCAGTTACTCCCCTGTACCTGTTCCAGTTTAGATTGTTCCAGCTTAGATTAGCGACCAGGTCGCTGGCTCAATCTTGGTTCCCAGTTTCCAGGAACTTCTCAGCCAAAAAGAGCACAACTTAACAGTTTTAACAGAATCGAGGTTTTTAAATTCACTTAGCCTTGAAAAGTTAGTTTTTTCTCAGCACTTTCTCTTGCATACATACACACAGATAAAACAGTATTCACTGTAGCATTGTGGTATTAAAATAGAAGCTAACTGAAAAAAGGCAAACATGGATCCTTCATTCTTTTCTTTTGTGGTTGCTAGGCAAAGAACTGACCTCCAGAGTTGAAAGTTAATTCAGTAAAATCAACTGTCAGAATTTTGAAAGTTCCCCTTTCTAACTTGTAACTGCAAGCTAGCATTTGCATGTGATAGTCTATATACATTCTTCATATCCCTCTCTGCGGGGGTTACCATACATATGTAGGCTGTTAGTTTTGTCACTGTGACCAAATACTGGACAAGTAACTTAAGGGAAGAAGTATTATTTTGAGGGGTTAGAAATCTGTCATGTATTGGGAAGGCATGGTGACTGAACTGGCTTGCTGGTAGTGACAGGCATCTGAAAGAAACTGCTTTCTCACATCCTGGCAGACCAGGGAAAGAGACTGGTCCAATCACAGACAGGTTGGTTGTGACCTTTAAGACCTGCCCACAAACAACACACTCCCAGGAACTGTAGGTTCTAAAGCAGCACCGCTATCGAGTGGAAGAGCATTTCACTGTCCAGCCATAACATAACCCTCATGGCAGTTGGCTCCCTCAAGATTTGGGTCTTTTCCTGAGTAAATTATGTGCAGCTTCTGTTGACGTTTCCTGTATTAAACATAGTTTTACATTTACATCGCATGGCACTAGTTGCTTATACCCACTTTGCTCAAGGTCAGCACCAAAGAGATTGATTTGATTACTGTGCTTCCATGTAACTGCACCAGTGATAAAAATATGGTATTAAGGGGAGGGATGAATATATAAATATATATTCTATTACGGAATTTCAGTCCCAGAGTATCCAATGCCTTTTTCTGGCCTTTGAAGGTACCTACTCTTCTGTGACAGAAAATACATACATACATATATATACATATATATGCATGTATATATAATCTGTAAAACTCTTAGTTAACTCTGCTTCATATGACATCCTGAAACTTCATGGTGGAGATAAGCTCCCAGCTTCACCCAATGGAACTCCTTAAGGGTGTCTGGTGATTGGTTTTAATTGTCTATGTGATCCAAGTCAGTATAAAATCACATGAGAAGGGAGTCTCAGTGAGGGATTGTCTCAATCCAGTTAATCTGTGGACATGCCTAAGGAGGGGCTACCTTATTTGAATTAATGGAGGTGAGCAGACCTACCTTGAATGTGGACAGCATAATTTCTGCCAGCTGGGTTCTCGACAACAGAGGAGAGAGCTAACTCTCACACATTAATCCTTTGCTCTCTTGTGGTTTGGGATGTGATGTGTCCAGCTCCTTCAAGCTTTTGCCTCTTAGACTTCCTAATGGGATAGGCTGTAATCTGGGACTGAGCCCAAATAAGTCCTCCCTTCTAAGCTGTTGTCAACAGTGTTTGATAACAGCAACATGAAGGGAAACTAGAGGTGGGATTCCTCCCGCGTCCACTGACACACCCAAGTTTAGATTGCTATTCAACAGATAGCCAGTACCCCAGAACTCTCTTCCTAGCCATCCCTATGTTTGCCTTGAGAGCCTCTGAAGACCTGTTCCCAAGGTCCATCCAGAAAAAAGATTGGACCATAGGTATGTATATTACCATGGGTGGCACCTTGTGGAAACGGGATGGTGCTTGGATGTGCCAACTGGAGTGTCTGCACACATGTATACCAAGTCATATAGTACTCATGCTGTCACGGTCCAGTATTGTTCAAGGAATCTGAGACTTCCATATTTGAATCTGGATTTATGTTCCTTAAAAAATATTATCTGTCCAGATGGATATTACAATTTTTTAAATTTACTTTTATTTAGGTTTATGCATGTGTATATAAGTATGTCACATAAGTGCAGGTACCTTCAAAAGGCCAGGAAAGGGCACTGGATACCCAGGGACTGAGGTTCCATGATAGAATTTGGGTTCTCCAGGAGGACACCGAGTGTTCCTCACTGCAGAGCCATCTGTTGAGCCCGAGGATAAGGCATTTTGATGGTTAAGCTCTTGGCTACTTAAGTTTGTTAGGGCTGCTGCTTTATGCTGCTGCCTTAGAATACCATAAACGTTACAGGCCAGGATGTGTATACACACACTCCTGGATGACTCTTGAAAGATGAATGTTTGCTTCTAAAAGGTTTTTAATTCATCTTTGTATCCTTTCCAACGGCTTTAAATTTAGTTAACCAGAGTAAACCACTTTTATGGTGAACTAAAATCTCATGAGTGTATCGTTGTCATTCTTGAGAAGTGCTATTTTTAGTGACAATATCTGATGGCAGTAACTTAGGGGAATAAATGTTCCCTTTGGCTCATAGATGAAGAGGTTAAAGTTCATCATGGGAGGTAGGGCATGGCAAAGTTTATGGCAGCTGTGGCAGGTGGCTGAGTCTACTCACATCTAGATAGGCTGTACTCGGAAGTAGAGAGCAGACTGAAAGCAGGGCTGGGCTACAAACCTTAATGTCTATCCCCTCTAATGGCCCACTTCCTCCAGTGTTTTAAAGCCCTGCCTCTCCATGGTTCTAAAACTGCCAGCAGCTGGAGAGACCAAATGTAATGATTGTTCTGTCTCTTTAAGAGACAAGACATGCCCACTTCCTCCCCCATCTGCTGAGGCAGGCTGCTTCTGGCCTGAGCGCTCTCTCTTTTTCCATCTTTCTCTTGGAGAGGCAGCTTCTGCCTCTCTCCCCACTTCTCCCACTTCTGTCTCTTCTCTTTTCTCTCTCCCCTTTTTCCTTCTCTTCAATAACACACCTAATAAATGTTCAGCTTTACTCTGCATGGCATGCCTATCCATGTCTCTGTCTCCTGCCCACCCACCACGTGTCTCCCTGCCTGGGACCAGCTACCACTCGGGGACCAGCAGCCGTCTCTGCCTGGGACTGGCTGCTCTCAGAGCCCACTATCACTGCTTGGGGACCTACGGCATTTCTGCTGCCTACTGCCGCCAGGAATCCTGCAGCATTTTTAATTTTTCCATTACACCAACTATTCCAACAAAAGCCTTTGGGGGAGGTTCACATTCAGGCTATTAACGAGTACCATTGTGACCAGTTAAGTTGTGTTTACCTTCTTATTTTCCAATTTCCAGTGATAGACAGAGCTTTTACTTTTCAAAATTGTGTTGAAAAGAATAAAGTTACTTGCAAGTGGGGGAAACTTTAAAGGTAAACTGCCAAAAATGTTCCTGACAAGTTATATCTAAGGTAACCAAATGAAAAGGAATGTCCATTTTCTTCTAGGGGTTCCAGAATCTTTCTTTGGCATATATCTTTAAATTCTGGTCCATTTTACAGTAACAGAAACTTGAAAATGTAGATGACACATTATGACTGTGTTTATGTAGGAAAAACAACGAGACCTATACTTAAATTAGAAAACTGGCTAGTCCTCTAACTACCTCTTTTCAAGGTTTATGCAGGAAAAAAATGTGCTATTGTAGAGTAAAAAGGCCAAGGAAAAACATCCTGATCCCGACTTGACCCCAAACCAAGACCAGGAGCAAGAAAAAGAATGACACCAATCCCTCAGTTTGCCTGAAGATCAGGCCACAGAATCCTACCAATCCCTGGGTTTGCCAAAGATCAGTACACAGAATCCCACCAATCCCAAGCCACCCTGGAAAGCTCCCCGCCTACCCACCCAAGAAACCCTATATAAACCCTGTGTTCTGCTCAACTGAGCTACTTTCCTATATCTTTTTTCCCCGTTCCAATAAACTTCTGTGTCAGGTTTGTTGTACTGAGACTTTGTGGTATTTGGACTCCAGGATACCTCCTGGAGCAGTTCTAACACCTCTGCTGTGGAAACCTTCCCCCCACTGCTGGAGCGGAGGTATAGCAGTTGCACTGGGGAAGCCTTTCCCTTCAGAGCCGCGACACTCACAGCTATGCACTTGAAAAGCATTCACTTATAGAAACCTGACAGCTCTTCTTGCTTATAGTTTCCGCACATTGTTTGGCATAATAAACACTGCTCATTTCTTTTTAAATACCACCTCTTGTCACTCCAGTATGCATCAATTTTAACTTTTGTTCTTGTTAAAAGACAAGGCCAGACTCCTGATTCTCCTACCTTGACGTCCCAAACGCTTGAATCATAGGCATCCAGGCTTAATAGTGACTTTTTGAAACGGTCACATTCCATCACAATTTTTAGAAAAATTCTGTTTTAAGCCAAACATGACAGCGCAAATTTGTAATCCCAGCACCTGAGATGTGGAAGTACTAGGATCCCTTGAAGGCCAACCTGGGCTACATGGAGAGTTTAAGACCAGCTTGAATTACACAATACAGAACGAGATGTGGAGGGTAAACTATTTCATCTTTTTCTATGGGCCCCTAGTAATTTTGGTACCGAGAATTTAAAACTACAATACTTTGTTTAGTGCCTTTAATTCTCAAAACTTCTTATCGAAATTCACATCTGATCCTTACCAATAACTCTTTAAACTCCACCATTAAAAGCAAAAGATGCCAGTCCCAGAACTGTATGTTTGTTGTGAGCCCTAAACTGGAAGTCAGCATCTTCTAGACCCGCGTGTCAATTAGGCAGCTCAACCTCGTGAGCTTGTACATCAATACATAGCGATCTTTCCCACTCCATCCCCAATTGCAAGCAATGGCATCCAAAGCAGAACCCAAGGAGTTATTCTGAATCTGCTTGCTTAGTGTGTGTGCTTACAGAAGGGCGGAGGTGGAGGGAGAACGAAGAAAAGAAATCATTATCTTCCCGAAGTTTGCAGGTAACCAGCTTTCTGTACTGTCTGATGACCCAGCACACCAGGGGAGACAGTTCTGCTTTGTTCGCCGGAGTTTCTCCTAAATTCTCAAGCAGCCTCGGTTCACTGCTGAAGGGATGGCTGCCTACGGCTTTCTAAAGGCCAAGCAAACAGCAGAGTTCGAAGAACTTGAGACAGAAGTGCCAGAAGACGCAGACGGTCCCCGGGCCAGCGTGTGCGGCTGCGCGCTGACGGCCCCTTTGCGACGACTGCCGTGACTGCCGTAAAGCAAGGACTCCGCCGCTGCTGTAGAGTGAGGTAAGGTGAAGGCACCCGGGCTGGGTCGCTTGGCTTGGGCGGGCGTCCTCAGGCACCTGTCGCTGGTCGCGAGGTACCAGCCACCTTTGCGGTGGGGAGGAGGCCGAGGTCGGCCGCAGGCATCTGTGAGTCGGTCCGCCGGCATGCTGCGGCCGTCCGGTTGCAGATCTTCCCCGCATGGCGCTGATCGTCCTCCCCCGGCTTCGAATTTGGAGGTTGCTGGAGACGCTCGTGGAAGCCGGGTCGGGGCGGTGTCGTTTGGGCTGGGTGGTGAGAGCGGAGGATGCGGGGACAACTATCGGCTGTGAGGACCCGTGCGTGGCAAGGTGCCTCGGCAGGGGAGGAACTGCTGCAGCCCGCTGCCCTGCGTGCACCTGAGGAGTGGCTGGACGCGTGGACCACGGCAAGGCGACTAGCCAGGGAGGGGTCAGCTCGGAAGAGTTTGATGCCGCGGGAAGGACTTGAGAAGTTCTGTGTGCTGGGGCCAGCTGCTGCCGCTTCCCAGAAAAAGTGGTTGAATTGCCATTCGCTTTCCTGCCTTCTGAGACTCCTCGGTGTTCGTCCTTGTTCGTTTCAAAGAGTGCTCACTGGGCTTAATAAGAGTTGATGCCGATGATGATGATGATGACTGAGGCTCCTCGGTGTTCGTCCTTGTTCGTTTCAAAGAGTGCTCACTGGGCTTAATAAGAGTTGATGCCGATGATGATGATGATGATGAGGAGGAGGAGGAGGAGGAGGAGGAAGAGGAGGAGGAGGAGGAGGATGAGGTGGACGCAGTTTGCCATGCCAGATAATTGCGTGCAGCTTTCCTGTTTTCCATTTACATTATCAGTGGGGGAATATCGGGAAAGATCGGATATAACTGGGGCAGGGTTGTTAGAAGCTTTAGCTAAGAGCCCAGAGAACTGAATTCAGATTTCATCACTATTGCCAATTTCTCAGGTAGCATGAGGCAAGCCACTTTCCTGTGTGCCTCAAGCTGGAATTAAAGGCGTACACCAGCACTCTTGGTTGAGAGTAGAATTTTTCAAAACATTTTTTTCATATTATAAAACTATGTTCAATAAGACAAGCATTAAATGAAAGAAAAGCGTCTATGTTTCCCCCCTTGAAATTCAGCCTCACCCGTCGTACTTTTTAAGCCCCTCTGTTCCCTGGGTCCTTTATTTCCATCACTCCTTCAGAGCTTCCCTGATAGCATGTTCAGAAAGGAGCCGCTGCGTTTGCGATTCTTCCTGGGTAATCGCATGGAAAGACTGCCTTATTTACCTTTTCACCTTCTCAGCGGCAGTGTGGCGAGGCAGGGGTTCTTTTGCAAAGGATTAAGGCAAAAATTCATTTTCATCATCATCATCATTATTATTTTCAGTGCTAGTGTTGAACCCAGGGCCTTGTATATGCAAGCACTCTACTGATGAGCTATACATTCCCACCTCTGTGTTCAGTTTTTATTTTGAGGTAGTCTCTGTTTCCCAGGCTGTCCAGGAAGTCTGTAGCACAGGCAGTCCTTGAACTGAACCATTATCTTGCCTAGCCTCCAGAGTAGCTGGCATTATAGGCCTGTGCCATGAGGCTCTACTAGACTTCCTTTTTTTAATATAAAAAGTTTCCATTCAATATATTTTA
Source organism: Dicrostonyx torquatus (assembly GCA_028555095.1). NCBI lineage: Eukaryota > Metazoa > Chordata > Mammalia > Rodentia > Cricetidae > Dicrostonyx > Dicrostonyx torquatus. The sequence goes on from JAQHUG010000167.1 coordinate 826,258, forward strand.
GTCATATCCTTCCACACACACACCTGCCTGCCCCCAGATACCCACTCAACATGGTTGAGTTGTGTTGACCAACTGTTCATGAGCATGTGGCTTGTTCTGGGGTGTGTTTGGTGTACTCTGTCATTCCGTTGAAGAAAATTGGTTTTCTCCCTCCCGGAAGTTCTTGGTTGCACATAGCTTCTTGGTTAGAGTTAGGACTTTGTCTTCTCTGTGCTGGGATTTTGACTGGTTTGAGCCAGGAGAGGTCTTGCGCATGCTGTCCCAGTCCCTGTGAGCTCAAATGGGCATCAGCCCTGTTGGTCTGGGAAATGCATTCAGAAGTTAAATAAAAGAAAAAAAACAGAAACAAAAACTGAAAAAGCAAAACACTGAACATTTTTAAACTGTAAGAGATCAAGAAGTCTAGCTAGTATTGCCAATGCTACTATTAATCCTCTACAACCTGGCAGTAAGACCCTACTGCTGAAGACACCAGGTCCCCTCTGGCTTTTTACAGTCTTTCTACTTTCTCTTCTACATGTGTCCCTGAGCCTTGAGGGGAGGGCGTTAATGGGCTTTTCCTTTTAGGACTGAGTGCTCCAAAATCTCTCAGTCTGAACGCTGTCCAGTTGTGGGTGTCCATATTGATTATTATCTACTGCAAGAAATCTCTGACAATGCAATGCTCTATGGCTATACCAATATGTAGTTAGGAATCATTTGATTTCTATGTTCTTTTGACAGAATTATAGGGTTTTCCTTGGGGCCTATGATATCTCTTAGATTCTATCTCATAGAGCTGGCCTTAAATCCAGGTAAAGGGTGGTTGGTTACTGCTCTGTGTGCCACCATTGCACAGTTAGTGAGTTTACCTTGCAGACAGGTTGCCGTGATAGCTGCGGAGTTGACAGTTGGGTGGGACTGACGATTACTTTTCTCCTCCGGTAGTGTGTGGCATACCTTCCAGCACTATGAACCCTCGTCCCCTGGGGCGAGGCTTCGGGTTGAGCATCAGCTCGACTTCTCTATGTTCAGTGACATAAATAGACGTACGGTGTCTTCAGCAGTAGGGTCTTACTGCCAGGTCTTAGAGGATAAATAGTAGCATTGGCAATACTAGCTAGACTTCTTGATCTCTTACAGTTTAAAAATGTTCAGTGTTTTGCTTTTTCAGTTTTTGTTTCTGTTTTTTTTTTTTTTTTTTAACTTCTGAATGCATCTTCGGTTTCATTTTTCTTAGAACTTCAGCATACTTGGCCTGCTTAAACCTCTTCTGTGACTGTCACCATTTTATTTCTTCTGCTGAGATTCGCCATCTCTTTTGTCATTTTTTTTCTGCTCATTTTACTAATCTGTAATATTTTCCATTACACGTGATACAATATCTTCTTTGTGATATTGTGAAGTAATAAATGCATTATCCTTCTTACTGTTTTTACAGTGATGGCTAAAATGTCACAAGTAAGAACTATAAATACCAATATTGGTTTAGGCCTGTGCCATTGAAGAAGCAGGGCATGTGATGTTGCCCTGAGAACCTCCAACTGTTCCATTGCTTATTTTAAGTGGTTGCTATATTATTAGTGATTTAATTTTGTTATAGAGATAGATCCCCAAAAAAAACATTATATTAATTTGCACTTTAGAATAGTTGTGCTTTGAGAGGCAGAGGCTTGACAATGGTATAATCTGAAAGTCAGCTTAAATTTCACCAGGAAACAGTGTGCATTACACTGGTGTGGTATTTAATACATGTATGAGGAAAAACTAAATCTTGAGAGTGAGAAATAATCTTTTTTTTTCCATGGCCTACTCTGATGAAACCATTGTAACAAGTTTTGGCTGACAGAAGACCACAGTCTGTGTAGATAGATGTTGCCAATTTTCACAGTTCAGTAGAGAAAAGTCATAATTTATCCCATTACCTTGATACATTATCTGCAGATGGGGTGGGTAATTCTCTGTTGTACTTCTCTTGAGTAATCATCTGTGATTTCTTACAGTGCTTGTTTTATGTGGCTTCAGCTCTGTCAGTTCATTTAGACTATTCTAAAGCTCCACACCAAAAACGTAGGAGTTTAAAATAGCTAAGTAAGAATATTTGTACTCTAGTCGGAAATTACCCTAAAACAACACAGTGCAGCTTCCCCGAGACAAATATTGCTGAAGCCCCAAACTGAAATTGTGAAAAATGGTTGCCATATGTGAAAGGAAGATCCTTGTAAAATGAGGTCTCAGAACTGACAGAACAGAGACCTGGCTCTTCTGCTTACGTAGGTCAGGTATGGGAGCTTCCATAGATGTGTGGCGGCATGAACTAGCAAGAAGAAAATCAAATAGGCTATACACAAATGCACTCTCCTTATAGCAGCAAAACGGAGGGAGGGATCGCCGAGACTTTGGTGCCCGTTTCGGACATCATGAAGGAGTAATGTTTTAACTTTTTCTAAAATGTAACATGTATTCTCCATTTTTCTCACATATACACATGTATAAACTCTTCTGTCAGAAAGAATTCATCTAGTCTAGAATATAATGGTGTCTCCTTCTGCCCCAGTATTCCAATGAGTAACTGGTCTTGGGGGCTCAGGCCATTCAAAGGTTAGTAATGCAAGGGAAATGAGCATGGCACATCAAACATGCCACAGCAAGAAGAGAATAAACTAGAAAACAAGTGACAACCCTTGATGAGATTGTGCAGGTCTAAGGGGGAAATTTTATGAACCAGTTACACTTTAGAAATGGCAGACAGCGGACTCAATTGTTAAGGTATATATATATATATATATATATATATATATATATATGTATGTATGTATATATATATGTTAAGATAACATATATATACTGCTTGCTCTTCCAAGGGACCTGAGTTTGCTTCCTAGGACCTGTGTCAGGTGACCTTTAACTCCAGCTCCGGGGGATTGGGCACCTCTGTTCTTTGTGTGCACCTACACACATGGGAATATACCCGTGCATGTACTTACAATTAAAAGACATTTTTAAAAATCTTTAAAATGATACTGTTGGCTGTACCTCTGTGATCATTTGTTTGCCAGTTCCGGATAGAAACCTTGGGTTCAATTCGCAACCCTGCAAAAAAAATAAAGGCATTGTTCATTGGCTCAAGTTCTAGGAGTCAATTATAAGAGAGCAGTCTGGCAGAGCTCAGGAAGAAAAGGCACACAAGGCAAAGTAACAGCCATGTTGGAATGGAAAGTTATTAAGTAAAAGAGGTATTAGTATTCTTGAAGGCATAAAGCTAAACACTAGAGGACTTATAAAAATATTTAACCAAGATCATGTATTGGAGTTAGGAAGTACATACTAAATTTCTTATTCTGAAGAAATAATTGGAGGTGATTGATACCCAGGATGAAAGACTAAAATGTTTGCCAAGGTGTTCTCTACCCTTGCAAATACCAAGGTCATTTATTCATATATCACACATGCACGCACACACACACACCCTCACAAAACAAACAGCTAGATACTGTGCTTCTTGACTAAAAGCTTCTCACTTTTCCCCTGTGGAAGTAGTTCTCATTACAGTCAGAAGTCTTCTCCGACATACATTCTGAGATCCAAAGGTCCCGGGCCAGGTCTGTTGACTCAGAAACGTTGTAGAAACCCCTCCCCTGCATTCCTCTTGGCCAAAGTGTTCTGGAGAACTGCAGATAGCGTTCTCTTTCCCAGTTTTGCTTTTGTTGTTTGTTTGTTTGTTTATTTGTCTGAGAAAGGGTCTTTCTAGGTCGCTCAAGCTGGTCTAGGACTCACTGTGTAGCCCAGACTGGCCTTGTACTTGTTATTCCCCTGCCTCAGCATACCAAATGATAGCCATGTACTGTCATACTTGGCTAAACAACTTTTGTGTGTGTGTGCTATCAATGATTATTGAAGCTAATTTTAATTTTTTCTTCTTTTTTTTTTTGCCAAATTGACCTTTTTTTTCCTTTTCAGAAATATCTCTTTGTTCACAAAAACAAGATTATCTTCCTGTTTCATGAAGAAGATGTTAACAGCTGGGTTCCTGTTAAAAATATCTGTGAGAAGACCGCAGACCAATGAGTAGAATCAATAAGAACGTGATCTTGGCCCTCCTAACACTGACAAGTTCTGCGTTTCTGCTGTTTCAGCTGTACTACTACAAGCACTACCTGTCAGCCAAGGTCATTCCGTGGTTTTCCTGTTAGACGTCATTGTGGCTGCGTGCTTTCTTAACATGTAAATTACAGTGCAGCCAATTAATAATGTTTAACTTGTATGGAAACATTTCTCACAGGGGTTCTCAACTTTGTAGGTTGTAGCAGACAGTTCACAGTTACAATGAAATGTTTTTGTAATTATACAATTAATCTATTTACATTTTCTGATAGATAAAAATTACTATTCCACAAAATAATATCACTTAAATTAAGTCACTGATAGGTAATTTTGATAACATATCAAGCTTATTTTATCTTATAGTGTGAATTTTGATTCCGAATCTACCAGAATGTGAATTTTGATTCCGAATCTACCAGAAGAGTTGTAGTACAGCTTACCTTTGTTGCTGTTTAAGGGACTGAAGATGTAGAGATACTGATTTGGAGTCCCGGAGTAGTAAATGCCTGCAGCACCGTGCTGGGATGACGGCACAGCTTTCCAGGATGTCAGCAGAGATGACTAAGTCGGTCATTGTCTTAGAGTAAAGAAGGCCTACTTCTGCTTATGTTTGGAGCTCTACTGACTTTACTGGAGCTGTCCTCTTGGCCCTAGCCACTTAATTAGATGAATTTATATTTTCTGTGATTTACAAATGAAATCAGTCCAATTATCTAATAATTAAAGATAAGGAACAAATATACTCGGGTAGTAGATACCACAGTGTGATCCCCTCATACAGACTCTAGTAGAATGGTAGCTTTATGAGCATCTGTGAACTCTAATTTTCAAGTACAGATATTCTTCAACTAACAATAAGGTTACATCCTGATAAACTCATTATAGGATACAAATATTGTAAGTAAAAAATAATATGCCTTGCCTACCAAATCCCATAGCTTGGCATAGTCCACTATGTAGTATGGGTACCTTTATCTTCATGTGGTTGGTGGCTCCACAGCACCATGAGTGTTAAATAGCTTATCACTTGCTCAGGAAAAGATAAAAATTCAAACCTTAATGTATCGTTCCTATTTAGGGCGTAATACTTTCACTCAGAACACTTATTGTCAGTTGGGATCCATTTGTAATTTATTTACAATTCACACCAGAAAGAATATGTTATGTCCCTAGGGATTATTTTCTTTTCATTAATACCTAACAGGTTAATGTGGTTTTAATTAAGTGTGCTTGTCTGAGTTGTATTTATGATTAGCAGGGCGAAGGTCTTACTCTCAATTTGATAGTTGTAGCAGTAATAGTGATGTGTGTGTGTGTGTGTGAGAGTGTGTGTGTGTGTGTGTGTGTGTGAGGGTGTGTGTGTGAGGGTGTGTGTGAGGGGGCTTCTCTGTGTAGCCCTAGCTGTCCTGGAACTAGCTCTGTACCTCAAGCTGGCCTCGAACTCACAGAGCTCTACCTCCCTGTGCCTGCTGAGTGCCGGGATTAAGGTCATGTGGCAGCACCACCCGGCAGTGGTAGTAATCCTTGAGAATGGCTTTCGCATTCAAGTATCAGTTCAATCGTCTGGCTTTCAGCACATCACTTCTCTGAGCTCTGATTTCTTTGATTGGAACTCTTAGCAGCACTGCCAGCTGAGCTCAGTGGTCTAGTTGATGTGCTGCATCAACTACATCTCAGTGTCTTCTATATGTCTGTGCTCAAAGACGATAGCTTCTAGTAGCTTATGTTTCCCACTGAAGGTTTACATTACCACATTAAAAATAAAGTTGAGAGGCTAGTGAGATGGCTCAGTGGTGAGTTCACTTGCCTACAAGCTGGACAATCTGAGTTCAGTTCCTGGAACCCATATTGTAGAAAGAGAAACGACTCCTGAAAGTTGTCCTCTGACCTCCACACATGTGACATGGCACAGCTCCCATCTCTTAATAAACAAACAGATAAATAATTAAATAAAAATAAAGTTGAAGTAAGTTATTATAGAGACCTGTGTGTCTGTCTCTCACTGTTTTATGAATGAGTTAACTGGTATCTAGATTGTTTCTTGCTCATGATTAACATGTTCAGGACCTAAAACTTGTGTCTTTACTTGAGCTACTCCGCTGTGTAAGTAACTCTGTCAAAACAGACCGTGTTCAGACTGGCAGACATGAGATGAAATGGCTTTCAGAATGCTGCAGGACATTGAAGATAGTGGGGCTGATAGCTAAGTAAAAGACAGAACAGTAACTGGAGCTAGCTTTCTATCCAGACAAACCTCGCCAGTGCCTTCAGCAATTGACTGTTCTCATTACCTAGAAGACTGCTCACAGGCTCTTATTCTGCGCCAGCTTCTTGTATGTTCAGTAATTTGTTTTCTGTTAGAGAGATAGCAAAGAAGAATGGTGGCAGTTATCGACAGTGAACGGTTTCCCTGCCGTCATTAGAGATGGGAATTAGCCTTAGCCATGTAGAACATACGCAGCAAAGGCTTTTGGAATAGTTTTAAGTTGGTCGCTTGGTAAAATTATGTAAAGATTTTCACTTGGTCTTTGACTTTGGGCTTGCTTTGTTTTGCTCTGATGGAAAACATGTAGTTATTTCTGCAGGGAAAGTATTTTTTGACAGTCTGGCGTAATATGGCAAATTTTGATGTGTCACCCCCCTTATTCTCCCACCCCTCCTTTTTTCCATTATTCAGGAAAAAAAAGTGAGTTTCTTTTATTATAGTTAAAGGATGTTTTTCTTTCTTTTATATATTCCCAGGACGTGGACTATAGGTTTTCAAACCAGATGAGCTGTTAATACACATAGCTTTCTTCCTCTTGCTGACTTTTAACACCTAGGAGTCCAGTCCATGGAGAACTGAAGAGTGACGGCCTGAGATACAGAAGAGTACAGCACTCAGTTGGGGACTCACCCCAGTGAGGTCTCTCAGCCTTAGGTGTGCAAGCTTATAAACAACTGGAGAAAAATCTGATATTGAAGACCTTACATTTTTTTTAAACAAAGAATTAACCATTTGACTCTATTGCTATGTTAAATAGTCATACATATTAAGAATTTGGATTTTGGGTTCCTGTAAGAACTTGATTATTGAATACTATGCTGGAGAAATAATGAGGTTTTTCTTTACATCTTGGCATCCTATATTTGGAACGCCTGTTCTTTAATGGCATATTATAATTGAGTCAGTGGAGTTCACTAGTCACCAATTATTTTTCTACCAGTCCTTTTTAGGATCTGATTCTGCTTGTCCATATATTTATACCTCTCAAGTTTTCAATACAACTATTCAATAGGAAATAGTCTGAAATATCTTTAGTTTTTTTAACCCCTTGACTTATTTTGTTGAAAATTATTTACCAAGCACAGTAATAAAGCATAGAACAGAAGGATCAGTGAAGTTCAGTCCCGACTTTCTAGTATCTCATAGTGTGGGGAGCTTTGGAATTAAAGATTAAGAAACATATAAGGAAATAGATAAATAATTTAATATTTATTTCTTCAGGCTTCATTCTGAATGCTTCACTACTTAAGAATTCTTCTGTCCCCTACTGTTTGACTTTGTAAACCTTATGTACTGTACACATAACTTTTTTGTAATTAGAGTTCTGATCAAATTATTTGCATAGCATACCTGTAGGATCAAACCTAAACTCCATAGCACAGTGTGCAGGATCTTCTCTGTTTGCCTCCCCAGATCTCTCTTCACCATACTCTATGCCTTGGGAGGCTGACCTCTGGACTGCATTAGCTGAGCTCCCTTGCCTTTTGGGTTCCAGTTGGGTTCAACCAATGGGAAGCATCAGCTGGAGATTGGAGACTAGGAAGAAAAAGAGGTCAGGTTATGTATTTTCTTGGTTCTCTATTTCTCCGGTTATTGGCTGGCAGTGGCTATGTTCTTACTCATTTTCAACTGTAGCCACTAGGTTGCCAGCAGCTGTTCCCATGGATAGAGTAACTATTCAGATAATAAAAGTTAAATTCTAGAACCTTTTGCTTTATAGTTCCATGGGGATATTTATAAGACTACATGTGTTTGTACATTTGCAAACTGTGCCTTTGCATCCCTTTTCTTATGAGACACCATTAAAATGGTGTGGTTTTTAAGCCTTAAAAAGCTAGACCCCCAGTGTTCTTACCCTTGACTCTTCAAGCGAAATTTTCAGGGGTAAAAGAAATGAAGAATAACATACTTGGGGGTCCTGTATTACTGGATATTTTATGGAGGCATAATATTTTAATTTGGTCTTACGGACTGAATAGGAGTTTTCCTGATGAACATGAATAGTGTAGAAGGTCATTATAAATAAGAGTGGATTATTAGATGTCTATAGGAGGAGAATCCTGTGTAGAAACCAAAGGAAATGTAGTACCAAAACCTTGGCGCAGAAGGTTTCTGGAATAGTTTGGATATTGATGTGTCTACGAGAGGAGTGAGAGATAGAGTAGATAAGACCAAACAGTTCTGTGCTGTTGAGAGTCTTCTGGACTGTTATAAGTACTTCGGCTCTTAGTCGGTGGGATTGTGAACCTTAGGAAGGTTTTGAGCTGCTGTCATGGCATAATTGTGACTAATCCATCTGCTCTTTTAAGAATAGGTTATACGCCGGGCAGTGGTGGCGCACGCCTTTAATCCCAGCACTCGGGAGGCAGAGGCAGGCGGATCTTTGTGAGATCGAGAACAGCCTGGTCTACAAGAGCTAGTTCCAGCACAGGCTCCAAAGCCACAGAGAAACCCTGTCTCGAAAAACAAAAAAAAAAAAAAAAAAAAAAAAAAAAGAAAGAAAGAAAAAAAGAATAGATTATACGAGCACAGACTGGTTAAAAAAAAAAAAAAAAACCAGCTCATAGGTTTATTGTAACTTACACAAGAGGAGGTGGCCATGCCTTAGACAAGGGAGTGAGTAAGAAACGGAAAGCAGAGCTATAAGGGTTTTTTGATTGTTGGGTGCAGGGTCTGAAAGGCAGAAGAGAGTCAAAAGTTACCGTGTTTTGACTTAGGCAATAGAAGTGTGAAATCGCAGTTTATTGAGATGAGAAGAACTGGAAAGAGCATATCTGAAACAGGATGAGTGGAAGGTTTTCACACGCCAGCTTAAGGTGACTATTTGATACCCAAGAAGAAGAGACAACTGAATAGATAAGTGTGCAGTTAAAGGAGTACCGTGCTTTGGAGTTACTAGCACATGGATGGTATATCAAGTCATAAGACTGGGGGAAGCAGTTTGACCCTCTGAACCCACATGGTGGAAGGAAGGAACAAACTCCTACAAGTTGCTCTCGGACTACCAAATGCACAGTGTGCTACATGCACCCTCTCTAAGTAATTAAATACTCAAAAAGAGGAAAAGTTATGGGCTTGAGGCATAGCTTAACAGTTAAGAGCATTTGCTGTTCTTCAAGAGGGCCCAGGTTTGGTTCCCAGCACCCACATAACTCCAGTTCCAGGAAATGTGCTCTCTTCTGGCTTCTGCAGGCACTTCACACATGTGAAACATTTGGATAGGTAAAAGACTCATAAACATAGAGTAAGTAAATTTTAATAAAAAGCCACAACTCTTGCCAGGCAGTAGTGGTTCACACCTTTAATCTCAGCACTCAGGAAGCAGAGGCAGGTAGCTCTCTGAGTTCCAGAAGAGCCAGAACTAAATAGAGAAACTTTGTCTTAAAAAACCAGAAAGAAAAAAATAAAGGCTACAAGACTCAATGAGATACCATATAAGTGTGTCTTGAGATCTGCTTTGGCCCCTTAAGCTCATTTCAGCCTTCACTAGTGAGGCTGAGAAGGAATGGCCAGAGAGACATAGCAGGAGACCCAAGTATAGACTCACGAGAGTCCAGGAAATGAAGCCTTCCAGCGAGGCAGACAGCAGACGTTACCAAGTCTTGTGATGAAATGAGATAAACACTAACAACCAACGGAGTTAGCATTGTGGGGGTCAGTGGTAGCTGTGAGCGTTTGGCAGAGTGGGTTTGCACTCAAGTGATTGATAGGAAAAAATTAAAAGTCAATGAGACCAACACTGGGAGTTTTGCATAAAGGAGAAGAAGAAATTGTTTGGGGAAAAGAGCTGTCAAGAGGTTTTTGTTTCTTATTTTAATTATTTTTAATGGAAAAAATAACTTTTTTGTTTGTATACTAATAGGAATGGTCCGGCAGAGCGGTGTGTTTGGCCAAACAAAAGGGCATGCAATTTAGAAAGTAGAGAAGTGGCTGTAAAAGCAATGTAGGCAGTCCATCTCTTAGGAGAAGGATGTCAGACTGTATTCATGTCATTTCACTAGGTAGTAAAGTAATTGGGAAGGTTTGAAAGTTCTCTGATTCCTTTTATTTTCTCAGGAAAGAGAAAGCAATGCAGTATATTGACAGATGGGATACAGAAAATGTGTTAAAAGGAGAAAAGAGCAGAAAAAGTCACCTAAGAGAGTAAGAGGATTAATGGACAGGGGAGTGAATATAGCATTGCTCAGCAGAATGAAGGCCCTACCCAGCATTCCTTGAGAACCGGCTGGGACACGGGTGAACAGTCACAGTTAGCTGTGTACCTGCTTTCGCAGACAAGTGAGGAGTTGTGCTTTGTTTTGAAGTCTCACTGTGTGGTCCAGGTTGGCCGAGAACCCACTAATGATCTTCTGGCCTCAGCTTCCCAAATGCTAGGATTATAAGTATGTTCCTCCATGCCCAGCTGTGAACATGAACTGCTTGGTGGGTTTTGTTTTGTTTTGTTTTGTGGAATTTGTTTGGAAAACCAAAAGGTTTTGGCAAAGCAAGTAAAATAGAGACAAGTTGTGAGCATGTAGGAGGGCAGGCCTGGCGGAACATGGTGTTTGTGACAGTGTTGCTCATAATGGTGGCACAGAGGGAGAAGACTGGGGATGCAGTTTTGACATGGTGGAGGTGATAGAAACACTACTGTAGCTATATGTTATGCTCTAGTTAGAGGCGTGAACCTGGGAGAGCAGGGCTGAAAATGAGGTGGGCTAAAGTCTCATTCAGTAGCCACCTTTATTCAGAGCAGCAGACAATTTATACTCTGAGTGTATAAATTGTACAGTAACCCGAGTAAAAAGTATGATTACAGGGACAAGCTGTGCATGCCGAAAGCATGTTTTCCCATAGAGGCACATGAGTGACGACAGCCGGAGTAAGCACACTCCTCTCTGCTGCACCTGGGAGGCGCACAAGAACACATGCCAAGAATAATTCCGTGTTTTGAAAAAAACGGAGATCATAAGACTCTTGTTTTCTTGGGGTTTTCTCAGAAACACTCAGAATTCTCCTCGAATGACTCCAGTCTTAGACTGTTCCAACACAGTCAACTATACACTGTAAAAGGGTAGAATTTATAATATATGATCTTAATTCCAATGAAACTACTATAAAAACAATCTGCTAGCTCACTAGAAATTTACTTATTCCAAACTCAACCAATTCAGCAGCTTAAAACGCAGGTTCCACCTGGCGGTGGTGGCACACGCCTTTAATCCCAGCACTTGGGAGGCAGAGGCAGGCGGATCTCTGTGAGTTTGAGGTCAGCCTGGTCTACAAGATATAGTTCCAGGATAGACTCTAAAGTTTCAGAGAAACCCTGTCTTGAAAAACTAAAAAAACAAACAAACAAACAAACAAAAAAAACCAGAGCTAACTTTGTATAATAATGAGCAGATAACAAGTGTCAGACTCTGCTTGATAGTTCCAAATGAAATAAAAAGCCCCTCCCCATACTCTTACAGAACAACATTGTAAAAGCAGAGTAATTATTTCTGGTGGAGAGATGGCCCCAATACTCACACTTTTCATAATGTGCACTATTATTTCAAATGTTTTAGATTTTTGTAAGTTAACAGTGCTTTTTAAATGTTCATGTTTGGAATGTCAGAAGGAAGAAAACAATATTGTCATATTGTTCATATGATAAGCCCCCAATTAGTCGGAAACTAAACAGGAGAAAGAATGCTGGACGGTCTAGAGATAAGAAGAAGCTTTCAAGCTCAAAGAACTCTGACAACTCCGTACGCTTTCAATGTTTTCTACCTATGAGATATAAATAACAGAGGATGCTGACGAACAATGAGAATCGCCTCATCCTACAAACACAATGTGTTCGTCATTTCTACAAAGAAGGCTCATCCTCTTATTAAACTGCACTCAAGGGCAGATGCCAAGGCCAAGCTGTCTTTGTGTTACTATGTCTGGCCTAGAGCTTGGTTAAATAGATGTTAGTAAGAATTTGTTAACTGCAGGAAAAAAGAAGGGAGGAAGAGTAATGAAGGTAGAGCCAGACTCAGTCTCTTAACAGATCTTTAACTTAGACAATAACAGTTTAATACAAACGGACATTTGAGATAAACAGACAACAAAAAATAAAACCAGAGCTAACTTTGTGATCCTCAGTCCTGACAAGTGATGGAAACTAGACAGCCATTTGTTTTTCACTCCAGCCCTATACTAGGAGAGGAACCTGCATCATCATCATCATTATCATTATTATTATTATTGGTTTTTCAAGACAGATTTTCTCTGTAGCTTTGGAGCCTGTGCTGGAACTAGCTCTTGTAGACCAGGCCATCCTTAAACTCACAGAGATCTGCCTACCTCTGTCTCCCAAGTACTGGGATTAAAGGTGAGTGCTACCATGGCCAGGCTTAATATACTTTTTTAAAATTCATTTTCCATCTCACTAATTCAGTATATGGAGATGAAGTTAGGAATATGGAGTTAAATGGACAAACCCTAATTTCAGAGAGGTAACAGAGAGCCAGCTGGTTCATGCTATAGTATAGTATAGTAGGACTTTGGAGCCTGGGGTAGTACAAAGAGAGGAATGGAGGAGGAGGGGCGGGGAGGCAGGTTGACAGAGGTTTCTGTCCCACCTAGTTCTACAGCCGTTCAGTCCCAAGGAAACACACAGAGTCTCACATTAATTACAAACTGGCTGGCCTATTAGCTCAGGCTTCTTATTGACTCTTATAACTTACATTAACTTATAATTCTTGTCTGTGTTATATGTGTGTCTTGGTACCTTTTATCAGTGAGGCATTCTCATCTTGCTTCCTCTTGGCCTGAGTGACAACTGCAGACTTAGCCTTTCCTCTTCCCAGAATTCTCCTGTTCTTGTTGCCCTTTCTATACTTCCTGCCTGGCTACTGGCCAATCATTGTTTTATTAAAACAATACAAGTGATAAATCTTTACAAAGTACAAGGCCATTGTCCCACAGTGGCAGGGGGAGGGGGATGACAGAGAGGCATAGGAGTGTGAGTGCAGATGCTATTTTTTGATGGACATTAATTGGCTCAGAAATGCTAACCAGGTGCTGAAGAGATGGCTCAGAAGTTAAGAGCCTGATTGCTCTTCCAGAGGTCCTGAGTTCAATTCCCAACACTCACAACCATCTGTAATGAGATATGGTGCCCTCTTCTCTTGTGCAGGCAGTACATTGTATACATAATAATAATATACAGAAATGCTGGACATACCACTGAATAATATCAGTAACTTACTATATTCTGTCAGTGTTTTATATCTTGGATTATGGTATTATAAAATGTATGGGTTTTTTTTTGTTTTTGGTTTTTTTGCTTCTGAGTATGAAATAAGCATTTGGATAGTGAGTGCTGGGCTGTGAGTTTACCAAAATATTCTTTTGCTCTCTTCTAGAATGGAGCTGGTTCATCAAAATCCAAGGGAAACCGAATTGGATTTGATAGCACACAGTGGGTATGTACTTATTTCTCAGTTACAATGTCTGTGTTGTCTTTAGTTTATTCACTGATACACTCCTCAAGTACTTGCTGATCGATGGCAAGGACAGTAACGCCCTTGGACATGAGCAGACCTTATGCCCAGTGCTTTACATGGCACATCTCATTTTGTCCTTGTGGAAACCTTAAAAGTGTCAGTATGTATGCTCTCTGTTTAGCTCGTCAGGGAGAATAAGTTAGTTGGCTAGTAAATATCTGAATCCAGATTTTAGCTTTCCATCTCTAGAATTCTTGACCGCTGAACTATAATGCTTCCCCAAATGCAGAAATATATGAATCAGAATTGAGTTATGAATATAAAGGGAAATTAGTAGTCAGCAATAAAAATCTCACAGTTTCCTTTGTAAGGTGAGAGGAACAGATGATGTATTCATTAGATATTTTTGTTTTGTAAAGTTTCAGAACCTCTGTATTTTAAAAATACATTTTCTTTTTTTTTCTACCTAACTAAAAATAAAAACAGAGCTGAGATGTAGCTCATTTTGGTGTAGAGTGTTTGCCTAGCATACAGGGGACCCTGGGGTCAATCTCCGGCACTGTGTTCAGTGGATATGGTAGGTATCGGGGTGACCAGAAGCTCAAGGTCATCCTCAGCTACACAGATATTGCCCAAGGTTAGCCTGCCTTCTTGAGATCCTGTGTCAACAGCAGTTTTAAAAATTTAAAGATAGTGCTGGTTTACTAGTTTAAAAAAGTTGCAGCCATGTTATATGATAGCCTGTGTTATGGAAAATAAGCAGATAATACTTATGAATGCTTAGATATTTTTTTTTGCTCCTTAGTTTTGTTTATTTTGAGAACAGGGTCTCACTGGTGTAGCCCTGGTTGGCCTGGAACTTTCTATGCATACCCTGGTTTGCCTCAAACCTTGTGGTCGTGTCGGATCTCTACCTCTGGAATGCTGAAGTCCCAAGCATTTGTCCACATGTCTGGCCATTTCTGGCTTCCTGCTTTTGCATTGGGTCGCTTGCATTTTGTAGAGCATATTTCATCTTGAACTATAGCGACTTGTTTAATTCCTCTTGAGGACAGAACCATGTGTGTTGTTCATTTGCTTATTCCTAGTACAGTGATAAGCATGGTTTCTATTGGGTAGACACTCTGTAAATTCTTAGATAATTAGTTGATCAAAAATTTAACAAAAATAAGTTATATTGAGGTAGGCCTAGTGGCCCAAGCCTTTTAATCACACCTATAGGGAATCATAGGCAGGAGGAATTCAAGGTCAAAGGGCTTGCCTGGGCTTCGTAGTGAGTCTAAAGCCAGTCTGGGTGACTTAATGAGATCTTCTCTCAAAGTGAAAACTGCAAAAGGACTGGGGTTAGAGCTCGGTGACAGAGCCCTTTCCTAACATGGGTGAGGTCCTGGATTCAGTTCCCCAGTATTGGGGGAAAATGATGTTGAGTTAGTGGTATCAACGAGATTCTTTTCCTCTCAACAGCGTGCAGTTAAGAAATTTATTATGCTGACATCCAGCCAAAATGTGCCAGTGTTCCTTATCGACCCTTGGATTCTGGAATTGATTAACAAAAACTTTGAACAAGTGAAAAATACTTCTGAGGGCTCAGCTTCAGACTGCAGGTTCTTCTGTGTTCCGCGAGACTTCACCGCCTTTGCGCTGGAGTATCACCTGTGGAAGAACGAGGTGAGTCGGTTGCCACAGCTCATGGAGACAGTTGCACCGCTTAAAATGCAGAACATCTAAGTTCTTCGTGCGAGTTGTATTGGGAATATTTGTAGCTATAAATAACTGGTTAAAGGCCTAGAGCAAATAAAGCACTTATTCTTTTCTAGGGAGAAGCTGAATAATGGTGGCCGTTGGTGTTTGCTTGCCTTCCCATTGATACCAGGGCTGGAGTTCTTGGTCCATTTCCATCCTCATGCCAGCGTAGCTCTCTTAGTGCCACAGGACCATCACATCTGTGCTCAGGGTGGGGAATGGAAGAAATGGGACATCCATGTTTTCAAGGAAAAATTTTCTCAGAAGCTTCTAATAAATTCTTGTTCCTATATTACTGTATTCACTATAAGTATGGCCTTGAAAGGGTCAACATGAGTTCAGCCTCTCTGTTAGTGTAGGCAAGCTAAGAAGAGTCTTGTGCTGAATTTCCACTCTGCTGCATAAGGTCCACCTCAGCGTAGGGTTTTGTCTATGGTGCCATTCTTCCATATTGTATTTCACAATATCAGTCTGCTGTTCACATGAAGTCTATTTTTAGATGTGTCCGCAGGCTTGGGTGTAAATTTCTCAACCACTGAGCCATCTCTCCAGCCCATTGAACTTATATTCCAGTCTTGCTTTATGGTTTTAAAAGGAGAGGCAGAATAGAATAAGGCAAGGAGGGTTCCAAGCATGCCAAAATTTTGCTTCCTTTATTTAGAATATCTGTCTTGATGTTTCATGTATGTTGTAGACTTGACAACAGTGTAGGGTATGGGCACGTGTGCCCTCCTAGCATCACCCATTTTATAGTTACGTGAGTGGTCGGCTCACCTGTTCTGAGTAAACACTCACGTGAAAGCGCGCTACTTTGCTCTGGTCATACTTCCTTTCTCACAGTGACTCTCCTTTTTTCATATACTTGGAAATACTGCATCTGTGAACTCTGACCCAGAACATAAAAGCTCAGGAGGATTTAATTAACACACACAGTTTTCCTGCTCTTTGTTCCTTTGTTGGATTTGTGGGTCTTCAATTTTGTGTTTTGTCTTTTTCCTGGTCCTTTGATCTAATATAAAAAGATCATTTTATTTTTTTATTTTTGTTCTGTGATTTTTTTTCTTCTCTTTTTTCGACCTTTCTGTTTAAAAAAAATCAACCAAAAGCCTTAACAATGCTATTGATTTAATAGTTTTATCTAATTGTTTTGTGTTTTCTCAAACTCCTTGCACTCATGGCAATGGTTTTGCCTTTGTCCCTAAGGGTCATTCGAAGTTTCTTAAAAGTTTACTCCCTGATACTTTGTGTTTTGCTAAATTTTTTAATGACATATTCATTTTCTGTGGCTTTTGTGTTTTTGTAATACAGATTTTCAACAATATGTTCTGATCTTTATTCACGTTTAAGAACAAGAAACTAAGCTGCGAGGTGGCGGTGCATGCCTTTAGTTAATCCCAGCATGCAGGAGGCACAGATGGCAGATCTCTATGAGTTCTAGGCCAGCCTAATCCATACAGTTAGTTTCAGGCCAGCCAGGGCTACATAGTGAAGCCCTGTCTCAAGCAGATTCTGTGTTAAATAAAGCAAAAGAACAAGAGACAGAAAAAAACAAACCAAAACAACAACAATAACAAAACTAAACCCAATAGGATGACTGCTGGTGGATCAGTGTGCAGGTATCCACTGGGGAGATTTGTACATGTCAGTGTTGGCCACTCATTCATGTTGGAATGCTTAATTCCTTACAGGAAAAGCATACAGTGCTTATAAACCATTCTTACAAAGAGTATTTTTTCCTCAAATGTAGTTTGTAGAAATTATAACCTTCACACTATGTACTCTCCCATTGTCAATATAATGTCATACTTACCACCTACAGATCAAATGAAGTAATGACCTTACAGTGTGTGAAAGCTGAGAGGTGGCTACACTGGAAGCTTAATAAGTGACTCATGTGTCTATGTCTGTGTGTTTGCAGAGGTTGAGCTTTGTAAACATAGACCCTTGCTGTACGTGACGTTAATTGTTAATATGTGTCAGAGGAGGTCGCTTGTTTGGTTCCTGGCTGCTAAACCCCGAAATAATCACACAGAAACTGTATTAATTAAATTACTGTTTGGCCCATTAGCTCTAACTTCTTATTGGCTAACTCTTACTTCTAAATTTAACTCATTTCTAGTAATCTGTTTATCGCCACATGGCTGTTGCTTACCGGGTAAAGTTCCCTCTGGCTCTGATGGTGGGGCTACATGGCTTCTCCTGACTCCACCCTTTCTCCCAGCATTCAGTTTAGATTTCCCCGCCTACCTAAGTTCTGCCCTATCAACAGGCCAAGGCAGTTTTTTTTTTATTCATTAATGGTAATCACAGCACACAGAGGGAAATCCCACATCAAGTATGTGAGTTCTCAAAGTAGCCAGCAGGAGAAAGGAAATTCAGCACTCAGGAGACTGCAAGTCAGCCTGGGCTGTATAACAAAACCCTTTTCCAATAACAAGATAATGTAAAATTGTGTCTTCATTAATATGGTTGTTTTGTCTTGGGGGGTAAGGGCTGAGATCATTGTAAACAGGGTTTTCACTGTTCTCATCTGGTAGGATACTTTGAATTATGTAAGAAACAGTACAGATTTTCATATTTTAGGGTATAAAATACCCAGTTGTTGCTAAAATTACTTCCCAGAGGGAGACATAAATAGTGGCTACACGTTCTCGTCAGTTCCCAGTGACAAACTGAGACATGATTCCACCAAAGTTCCCCCTGGAAAACCAGTGAGTTTCTTGGGCTAACTTACAGATGAGGGGTTACTTTCAGGATATGGGTGATTGCCCGCAGCAGCCTTACCTGGAAGGCATTTACCTGGTAGTGATCTTGCCCATGGTCACATACATGAAGCCTCCTTATCCTAGTTTTCCCTGGCCTCTATATTCCAGCACTCCCTGGAGGCGTCACCTGGTGCAGTTAAGGCAGAGTTGCATACAGTAGGCTGGGGAGCTGCTGTATACTCAGGTCTTGAGGCCCTCCCTAGCCCTGTAAGCAGCCACAAGCCCAACTGGGATGACCTTTTGCAAAAAGGGCACAGCTTGACTTCCCAAGATGATCACTTGGCTCTGATGGTCACTCACAACACCAGTGTTCTGGCCTCAACCTCTAAGTACCAGTTTGTTGTTATGGTAAGAAATATTCCTCCACATTTCCAGAGTGTCCCCGAGTGCACTACTCTTGCTACTTTAGAAGAAAGGAATGTGTACTGTTGGCAAGACTAATATGACCAGAGTCCATGGGAGAAGCTAGGGAGTAGTGAGATGGCTGAGCAGGTGAGCTTGCTTACCAAGCCTCACAGTCTCTCTTTGATACTCAATATTTGTTTCTGAATTCTGTGGCCAGTGAAACACTTTCTTAAATAAAGCGTTATGTTCCATGACTATAGGCTAGACATAAGTAATACTTTCCTTGCTGGCCTCACATGGTTCTGTGGGTAGCAAAGGAGCTATCAGTGTGCTTGCCCTTTGTACCCATTGAGTGATTCTCTGTATTATTACCTGTGTTTCAAAAGTTGACCTTAAATATGCTTCCTTATCTATAATACTTATGCTACTTCTTTTATAGGGCAAGTTTCATATCCAAATGCAAATGTGTGTATGTGTGTGTGTATATATATATGTGTGTGTGTATGTGTGTGTGTAAAAGTTCTTAGGACATTATAAATACCTGTGAAATACAAGACTTTTAAGAATCAGAAGTTCACTGTAGCTGAGACTGACCTCAAATTTACAGACTTTCTGCACAGGCCACTGTATCTAGCAGATAGTCT
>JAQHUG010000167.1:893780-907998 GCA_028555095.1 Dicrostonyx torquatus
AATATTTATGTTTTATTAATTCAGCAGCATTTATATTCAAATGTCTTTCAGCAGCTTTTGCTACTTCCTCAGCTGTCAAACAAGTCAAAGACAGCATAATAATATACCTTATCCAGAATCTCTGTGTATTTTCCATCTTTACGTGGCTTTATTTTAAATTCTATTTCTTTTATTTTTACTTTTAATTTTTGGCTTTTTGAGACTGGGTTTCTATGTGTATGTTTGACTATTCTGGAATTCACTCTATAGACCAGGTTGTCCTTGAACCCACAGAGATCTGCCTGCCTCCACCTCCCAAGTGCTGGAATTAAAGGTGTGAGCCACCACACCTTGAACTCACAGAGATCTGTCTACCTCTGTCTCCCAAGTGTTGGTGCCAAGTGCCACCACACCCAACTACTCTCTTTCTTTCTTTTTTATTTTAAGGATTTTAACCTTTTTACTTTCCTCTTCCAAGCCTACATATATTTTTAAAACACACTGTAAACTGTTTAGAAGCTTTTTCTTCTGAAACTATCTTTACTGTATCTCTCTTTTTCTGACCACATGAGTCTTTAATTTGCTAAGCGATATGGCTAGGATTAAAGCCGTGGCTTTGATGGCTAGATCCAACCCATTCCTTATCTTTCTGAGATTCCAGCCTCATGATGGAGGTACCAGCTGGAGCCATGTTTATTGCCACAAACTCTATGGTGTTTCAAGGTTCCTGCCACCACCAAAAAGCATGAAGTCAGCTTTTTATCAACACCATGTAAGTGACAGGACCTCTTAAAAGAGCCACAAGGTTTTACAGCTAAAGCTGAGTCAAGAAGCCTCTCTTAAATGAGAGCACTTGCCTCTAGCAAGCTGAGCAGACCTGAGAAAGTGCTGCTATCAGGAAGTTGTGCTTAACTCTATTCTTTTCTGTCTAGAATTACTTTCCAAGCTCTCTCAGGCTTTATGTGGATGCAGTTGTCCATGTGGGCACCATTCTGTTGTCTGAGGTTTTCTGTCCTGCCCAGTTCCTGCAGTCATTGAGTCCCAAAAATAAACTGATTGGCCTAGTAGCTCAGACTTCTTATTAACTCTTATAACTTATATTAGCCCATAATTCATGTCTGTTTTAGCCAAGTGGCTCAGTACCTTATTCGGTGAGACAGTCACATCTTGCTTCTTCTGTGGCTGGGTCAGGACTCGGAATGCTTAGTTATTTACTGCCTACCCTGGATAGAGATGTGGATAGTGGAGACTTCTTGCTCAGCATGTGTGAGGTCTGGGTCAGTACAATTCACCAGAAATCTGAGCAGAAGGATTACCATGTTCAAGACCAGCCTAGGCTACACAGTGAGTTTCAGCTCATTCTGGGCTACACTGTTAAGACCCCGTATTGAGGGAGGGAGGAGGGGGGAGAGAGAGAGAGAGAGAGAGAGAGAGAGACAGAAGATGAGAATATGCTCATGTCAATCATCTGCCCACAGGTTCATGTTTTTGTCTAAACTAGGCAGGAAGCAGCAGGGTATATCATGCTGTTTGAAGTTAGTTCACATTAGAGCAAAACACTAATCATAGTTAATTGTAGGCAACAGACCAATTCAGTGTTGAGTCCTTTTGTTTAGGACCAGTAAGCAAATATAAATTTTCTGAGAAATTTGTTTCTGTCCCCTCAAAACACCTAGGCTAGAATTTGCCCCTATAATTCCTAGACCTAACCTAATAGAATTTCTCTGAGGGCCCACACAGCCATCTGAACTTCTTAGTAGCTTTCACAGAAGGGAGCGTACAGGAAAGCTTTGTCATATAAAGTATCCTGCCATGCACTTTAAATACTATAAGCTCTTCCAACCTTCCGACAATTTGTTCAAAGCATGAAAACTAGTTCATGAGTTTGTTGAATGCAAATCATATGTAGCTTTTTCAACATGTGTATGACTATGAAACATGTATGTGAATTGTCTAGACCATCTCTGTTTTAAACATGGGATTTCAGTGTATGCATACCGGTTTCCTACTTGGTTGTTGTCTACAGGTATAATGTATGGTACTACTGAAAAACAGAATTTTAATGTTATTACTCTGAGGATTTGTAATATATGATTTACTTTTGGATAATTAATAAAATTTTTTAATCTCTTGTGCTTTTGTTTGTTTTTTAAACTTGAGCTAGAAATAAAACACAAGCATTCAAAACTGGTAAAATATTAATCTTGCCCACAAGTACAGTATTTCTAAAATTCAAGTCTGGAAAGTCTACACATGCACTGGGGTCCACAATTTCTCAGTAACAAAGTCTGCCACGTGACATCTCTAATCATGCAGAGTTTACTTGTCCGCTCATGATAGCCAGGGTAAACACGCACTATGACATTCACAAAGAGCTCTAGAAAGGTCTCACAGTATTTGAGCTAAAATCAAACTGTAAAGAAATGCCCCAGGCTTGGGGTGACAAGCCCTAGTTTATGCAAACTCGACAATTTATATACGTGTGTGTGTGTGTGTGTGTGTGTGTGTGTGTGTGTTGAGAAGGAAACTAAAGAAGACTTACATGAATGGAGATACTGTGTTGAGCATTAGAAAACTTAAAAGATGTGAAATTTGGCAAAATTGATGTATAGATTTGATGTGCAACTCCTACAATAATCTCATCCATGTTTTTCTAAAAGCCTTGTTCTAAAATTCATATGATGAATTTATCTAAAGGAGCTCAATCCATCTTGACAAGAAAAGGATTGGCAAAAAGAATAGAAAAGAGAGTGCAGGAGAGATGGTTCCTGCGTTAAGAGTACTGGCTACTCTTCCAGAGGTCCTGGCTTCAGATCCCAGCACCCACATGGCATCTCACAGCTGAGTTCCAGGGGACCTAACACCCTTGTCTGTTTCTGTGGACACCAGGCATATGCATGGTTAACATACATACATGCAGGCAAAACAAGCACACACGTTTTAAAAAATCTTCTAAGACAAAAAGATGCAAGTCTCCCCGCATTTTAAAAGTCTGTGATCTAAGGGAGATGGTGATTCCGAGTTGCACAGTGAAATTGCTCTGTAGATGTAACACATCTTAAACACTTGTCTCTCATTTGAAATGCACTGGCTACAACTTCTGCCAATTCTTATTACTAGAAAATTAAAAATAATTTTTAAAATTAGAACTTGAGTCCAACTTTTTTTTCAGCAAGCAAATATATATATATATATATAAATTTGGCATAAAAACTTTATGGGGGGGTTGGAGAGATGGCTCAGAGGTTAAGAGCATTGCCCGCTCTTCCAAAGGTCCTGAGTTCAATTCCCAGCAACCACATGGTGGCTCACAACCATCTGTAATGGGGTCTGGTGACCTCTTCTGGTCTGCAGGCATACACACAGACAGAATATTGTATACATAAATAAATAAATATTAAAAAAAACTTTATGGGGTAGCAATAGCACTTGAGTCCTCTGCAAGGAAACTGCTGTGGGTTTTCACAAAATGGTGAATACCATCTCTTTCCAGAAGCCAAGGGTCTTAGCAATGGCATCAAAGGTGGCCTTACTGAAGTTGTCCATGTGTCAGTGCAGCCCCAGCCCTTAGTGCTGGCCAGCAGCATCAGTTTGAACCTCTGACCTTCTCAGGGAAGGGCTGAGGCACACCAGCGGAGCCACAGCAGCCCATCACCTCACATGGCACAGTGTGGAGTTTTCCCATTATTTTTGCATCAGTAACTATAGCATCTCTGCATCAGGACCATGGGAATCTTGGCCCCACAGCTGCCAGCAGCTACCTCCTCAGGGCTCTTAATACCCAGGCCAACAACCATTGTAGATCATAATGGCTACAAAGCTGGCCTGCCCACCTCCACTTCAGCCCTGGACTGATCTTCGGAACCTCATCAAAGGACTTTCCAAGGAAAAAGTCATTAATCTCATGTTCTTGGATGGATGGAGAGAACAGGGACTTGGTTGTCATGTCTCCTTGACCAGGGGGCATAAGCTGGTGACTTCTTGTCTTTGCCTCTGCCTCCTGAGCCCCACATGACCCCATTCTTGACCAATCTGGCCTCTATGAAAGCTTCAGAATCCTCCCAAGCATGGGCGTCTGTCCTCTGGGACCTACTGCTGCATGGGTACCACCCATTTGATGTTTTCTTGAACAAGAAGTGAATCCAACTTGAAAAAAAAAAAGTAAAAAAACTATAGAGATTGTTGTTTCACGAAGAAGGCAAGAGGCATTTGGTGACAAATTGTAAAAGTAGATGTCAGGGCAATGATGGATGGTGCTAGTAGATAGAGTCAGCAACTGGTGGTTTGGTGGCTTAGAGCCCTTGGATGTGCCAAGCACGGCAAACATCCCATAAGATATACTCATGCAGGGGCTAGTGGCCTTGATGCTTGCCCTCTGAGGACAGCAGTAGCCCACATCATGGACACTTGTAACAACCAATGTGAAAACTATCCACAGCTACAATTCTCACCGTCCCTACCCTCCTGGTTCCAGCATTATGGCCCACCACACCCTGAGAGCATTGTAGGGTGATTTCCAACCCAAGTCCTCAGTGCAGTGAGTCTGGATGTTAGCGTCCACCACAAAGGGGATTTCATTAGAACTGTGGTGACACACCACCTACACTCTGATCTGTGTAGTGGCTGCAGAGATGTGGCTGGTGATGGAGCTGGACTTGTAGCCCTAGACCATGCCTTCCATATTGGTTGCTTTGTGTCTTCTAGCTGCTGGGCCCAACTCTCCGGCTATCTTTCATATGCTGTTCTGGGCCAGCCTATTGTGAAATTTGCTATGTGGCCACCCTGGAGAAGTGGTTTTCATGCTCTGAATCCATCCTAGACCACATCCTTTAGACTATGGGGAAGGCTTACTGTAACAGGTCTCCAGACCTTAGCACGACTAACTCCATAATGGAAGTACAGTTCAGGCCATAAAACTCAGCGTGTAGACAGTACCAATGGCAAAATGAAAATAAAGACATAATCTATTTAAGTCCATAGTTATGGCAAAGTCTCAAAATGCACTAACCTTGCTTTTTGGCTTCTGTAGTTTCACTTCTGGCTAAACTGTTCTTGTTAACTAAAGGATGTCAACCCAAAACATGATTGTTGTGCTTAGCAGCTCATTCTGAGAAAGGCTCAGTGCTACACTGGGACCCTGAACACCCAGTGTAGACACCAACTGGCTAATAGAGATTTTCTATTGGCTTAAACCCATGTCTGAGCAGTCTTCTCTGGTGAATACCCCACAGTACTTACCGCCCTAATCAGGGACTCATGTCGTGCACCAATTTCCTGGTCAGTATCTCCAGCTCCTGTTCCAAAAGTTGGGTGTAATCGGAGATTGCTCGTTCATTTCCAGGCCACTCAGACCTGAATAATCACACAGAAACTATATTAATTACAACACTGTTTGGCCTCTTCCTAGATAGCTCTTACATCTTAAATTAACCCATTTCTATAAATCTGTGTATCACTATAAGGCTATGGCCTACTGGTAAGGTTCTGGTGTCTCGCACCTTCAGCAGCTGCATGGCGTCTCTCTGACTCTGCCTACTCTCTCTCTATATATATATCTGTTTGACTTTCCCGCCTGACTTTGCTCTGCTAAGCCATTGGCCAAGCCATCTTTATTCATTAGCCAATAAAAGCCACACATATATAGAAGGATATCCCACATCATCTCCTCTTATCTGTTTAATTAAAAAGGAAGGTTTTGACTTTAACATAATAAAATTACACATACAAAACAGTTATTAAGCAACAATTATAGTTATAATATTTAGTCCATTTACATTTGGCAAATTAAGAAAAATACTCTATCATTTATTCTGTCTTTGTGAGTCTAAAGTTTTATATCTAATTTATCTTTTATCATAACCAAGGAAAAAATATAACTATAATTATCTAGTCTTCAACTCCACCAAAGACCCAAGAAGGATATAGTATTGCCTAAGTAAACAGGAAGTGCATTGTAAGCAACTTCCAAAATTCTAGAATTGACAGAGACATCTCATTGCCAAAACAGTCACCCAAAGTTCTTCTGTAACATTGGGGCATCCATTTTCAACCTGCATAGTATCTGGCAGACTTTTCCGGGAAGCAGGGCATTTGAAGATCTGTTTTGCCTGTATTGAAAGTTTGTCGGTCACTTTTTTCTGTGTTCTGCAGAATGTCTGGCAGTTTCCTCAGTGAAGTAGGAACCCTGAAGAACCATCCCATCTTTTGGAAAGTTTAGCAGTCACTTTTCTATGGGTTCTGCATGTCCAGTTCATATAGTATACCATCAAGCAGTCCAGGCAAGAGCAGTTTCTTGCCAAATGGCTAGCCTTGTCACATTGAAGGCAAATTCCATAATGAGTTGCTTCAATGCCCATCAACCTCTCTGAAATAATTGGTGCTTCCAGAAACAGATGTGTCTCACTGTCAAGAAAAGTCTAAGTTCTTAAAAACATTTTAAATGCCATATTCTGTAGGTCTTTGAAAGAATACCTTTCTATCTGAAATATATCTCTGTATATCTAGAAAACCTAACTAACATGACTACAGTTTGATGATTATGATGACTATCTATTAATCTACAGTTTTTAATTATACACTACATTTTTAAATGAGCTGCATAAGCATACCTTAAACAAGAGCAGTATACACAGTGTAACAAATTGACCTTTAATTTGTATCAGTGGGCAAGATTCATACCAATGCAAAGTATTCATCTTTATATCATACCCCCCCTTTTTTTTTAACAATATTGACTATGACCATTTAACCATTTATACCCAACCCCTTTTAAATGAAAACAAACATTTATAAACAATCACTTAGGGAATTTTGGCATAGTTTTCTCCAAACTGCTTTCTGCTGTTTGTTGGGCAAAGTATTTTTAGGGATCACAGAAACCTTTCAGTGAGTGGAAGCTGAGCCAGGTTCAGGGCAGACAGCTTCTGTTAGTGTGAGTCTTCGAAATGGGTCTGAACCAGCAGCTGGTAACATTTATTTCAGATCATTTGCAAAGGTGTCAAATCTTCACTGGTTAAAACGACAGATGAGTCGTGAGAAGGACAGAAACAGGTATTAATATCTGTTATTAAAAGCAGAGGTGAGAACCCTGGTGGGAAGCCAGGTTTCTTTGTTGATCTATTTTCTTTGTGGTGTCTTCGAATCGAATTTAAAGCGACAGCCTCTCATTTTCCGAAGAAGCTTCCTGGAAACCTTGGCTGATCGGAGGATAAGGAGGTGCTGCTGTCAGGCCCGGTGTATGTGTTTGGTTTGGGATTTGTCAGTCTGGAAAGCCAGGGGTGGGGGTAGGGTGGGGGCTGTGAGCAGCTTGAGCCTGGCAGATTTCTCCCACCTGCCTAAAATACAGCCCAGAGGGAGCTGCGGCCCCTTTTTGCTCAACCCAGCACCTCCACTCTGCCCCTGGAACTGTGGCCTTTATTTCCAGTCTGGTCCCCGGGGGACTGAGTGGGGAATGAGAACAGCTGATAAGTCTGGCACTATTGACTTTATGGGGAATATTCAGTGTATTTACTTTCTACACATAAGCCACACTCTTATCTGTGGCCCACAGAGCATCTAAATCCTGCTCAACGGATAAAGAGGGGGAAACATCCCACCCACACCTTTCTTCCCTCTAGAACCTGGTCCTGCCCACCCCACCCCATCTCCCTCCGTTTTCATCTCTGCTCTTGGGTTTTTGTTTGGAAAAAATAGAAGCATTCATTGCTCCAAGCCTATGGAGTCAAGGCCAAGCCAGCCTTGTCCTGAGAGGTTGGTAGGCAGCTGGGCACACCCAGAGCAGTGTGCCCCTCTAATTGGTTACTATGGGGTGGGGGAAATGCCCATTCACTTGGCAGTTACATGCCCCTCTTTGTGTTTCAGTGGTCAACGTTTGTTCTGGACAGAACTACCCAGAGGGCCTCCACATCAGATGTCTTAGAGAGGATGTGTGTGTCTCTGTGTGTGTCTGTGTGTGTGTGTATGTATGTGGAGTGAACCAGATGTTTTAGGATGTGTGTGTCTGTGTGTGTGGTGTGTGTGTCTCTGTGTGTGTGTCTGTGTGTGTGTGTATGTATGTGGAGTGAACCAGATGTCTTAGAGAGGATGTGTGTGTCTGTGTGTGGTGTGTGTGTGTGTGTGTCTGTGTGTGTGTCTGTGTGTGTGTCTGTGTGTGTGTAGTGCAGGTATTAACAATGAGACGTCAGCCTGGGTCCTGGAGAGTGAAAATGATTAATGAATTATAAAACAATGAATAAATAATGCTTGAGAGAAGCTTGCTTTCATTACAGGCACCTCCCTCTCCTGGTTTGTCCACACTCTGCTTCACAGTGACACTGCTTCAGGTCACTCAGAGGGGAGGGCAGGCCAGAACCCTGGGCTGAACAGATGAAAGGAGGCCTTCAGAATGCACTTTGCAGAAAATTAGGGCCATGTACATACATTTCCCTATCCCTAAACCAAAAGAACAAGTATTTCAGTGTAGACTTTTCTTTTTTTTTTAGACAGAAACTTAGTTTGGTTTCAAACTCCCTGCATAGCCAAGGATAAATCTGAACTTTGGATTCTCCTGTCTCCACCCTGTTAGTATTGAGATTACAGGACTCTAGCTCCACATCAAGTTTGTCAGTGTGGAGCTGAAAGGCAGGGCTGGGCAAGCTGAGCTGCATCCTCAGCCCTCACACCGTTGACTTCACACGCTTAACACATAATAGCTCATGGAGGCCTCACGAAAGCTCATGAAGTTGATATTTACAGTTTGTAATTAAGAAAACTGGGGCCAGGGGAGTGAGCATTCTACCCATTGGTATGTGCATTAGTGGTACAGGCGTCAGTTGGTCTGCCTCTGAAGCCAATGCTCCAGTCTTCTCTTAGCTACCTCAGGAAGTTGCCTCACATTTCTTAGTATCTTAAAGCAATGCCTATTTATTGCTCCCATTTTATAGGGGACATCTTTGGAGTGTCCTTCTACCTGTCTGGTATGTATACAGACCCCATTTAGTATAGACTCTGTGTGTCAGAGATTGCTTGAAGATTCTAGCTTATCTTTTCTAACTCAGAGAAGTCTAAAGGTAACAGTCAATCGACTAACCCCCTTCCACTGAGAGAGCAAACCAAAGCTCTCAACCCTCTCTGCCTCTGCTCCCACACTCAGACAGAGATGGGGGCCAGATCAATATATTTTCCCTTCTGTGCAGCTTGGTTTGCTGTCTCACCTGCTTGCATCTTTAGCTACCCTTCTTCTTTGGGTGGGGAGGGGGACTGTTGTGGTGAGAAAACAGAAAGAGGCTCTGAAGAGGAGCTAATCAATCAGATTGCACAGTGTGCCCCATAAATGGAGCACTTCATACTAATGAGGGCTGCAGCGGCTGCCAGCTCAGCTGAGTTGGCTCTATGCCCAAGTCTTGTTTCTTGGAGTATATGTTTTGGACTTTAGCTTGGTTAGGTATAATATTTTGTCTACAATTATAACTTGCCTGGTAACTTGAGCACACACACATACATGTGTTGTATATATATTTATTACATATACACACCACACACTCATATGGATATCTATTTATTTATTATTTGTGAGAGAGCATTGAGAACTTGAGCGAAATGCCTGAAATGACACTAATGCTTAGGGTTAAGTAATGAGGAGTTAGCTAATGGGCTTTCCTGAAGTTCACCGTGTAACAAGTGACCGAAAATTAGATTTACTGTGAAGAACTCAGGATGGACATGCAGACACCTTTGTAGAAGGGGCACAAGGAATTTAAGCTTACCAAGAGAGCTTCCCATAGCCAAGAGTCATGCTAGACCAAAAACAATTAAGTGTAAAAGAATGAGCACAGAAGCCCGGGTGGTGGTGGCGCACGCCTTTAATCCCAGCACTTGGGAGGCAGAGGCAGGCAAATCTCTGTGAGTTCAAGGCCAGCCTGGTCTACAAGAGCTAGTTCCAGGACAGGTTCCAAAACCACAGAGAAACCCTGTCTCGGATTTAAAAAAAAAAAAAATGAGCACAGGGCCTGGGAAATGACTCAGTGGGCAAAGCATTAGGAAAGAACTTCAGATCTGTCTGTTTGCCTGTACTCCCAACAATGTGAGGGTAGTTACGGGTCGTCAGAGCAAGCTGGCTAGGAGACTAGACACGTGATCATTCTCTGGGCTCAGTGAGAGATCATTCCTGACTCATTGTATAGAGTGGGGAGTGATTGAGGGCGACACCTAATGTCATCCTCACCTCTACAGGCAAATTCACATGTACCATGCACCCACCCATGTGCACAAACATGTGCACACACACATGCACATCAATTTTTAAATTTAAATTAAAATGCGTGGTTTAATTTGAAAATAAAAACTTAAAAACAAGAGTTATAACCTTAATAAAAAGCAAAATAGATTTCTGTGGCAAAAAGCTTGACAAAGAGGGTCATCTTTTAATGGTACAGGTACATTTCTCTAAATCTTTAAACCTCAAAGAAGTTCATCAAAAGACTTAGAAGCCTAAAGCAAGTTGGGCTTGGTGTTGCCTGCCTTTAATCCCAACACTTGGGAGTAAAAGTCAACAGAGGCCAGCCTGGTCTACATAGTGACTTCCCAGTCAAAGCTACCTACTGAGACCCTTCGGGAAAAACAAAAGCAACACTCCCACAAACACAAGACAGAGAAGTTTTCACAGATCTACTAGGCTATACCTCCAAGAATATAGAGTACTAACCTAATGAATGTATATAAAAAGTGTTAACTTTTGAACAAGGAGCATGTCTCCTCTTATAGTGACTATGAAAAATTTTTAAAAAATAGGTTATATGTTGTTCCAAAATTAAAAGTTTCAAAAGCAAAAAAAGTTTCAAAGCAAAAAAAATTACCATGCACATCTTTGAGTACACTACAATAACATTAGAAACTAAAAGCAAGCCATTGTCAATAATCTATAATACAACGATGCTTTAAAAAAAAATAAAGCCATGCTTTCTAAAAGAGAAAAAAAATTAACAGACTTTAGAAGCAAATAGGGGCCAGATGTCATTGCACACTTCTGTGGCAGAGACAAGATGACCACCCGTTCCAGGCCAGCCTGGGCATCATGGCAAGACCCTGTCTCAGAAACTGAAATAAAATAAAAATTTAACCCTATTGATGAGTCTTAGGTCAAAATATATATGGTAAGCTGCCAAAACATATTTAAGAGGTAAGAATACTTAAAAGAAAAATATATGCCTAGCTGGTTATGCTTGTAAACTCTGTTCCGTCTGAAGAACCAGCTAGTTCATATGACACATAAATTGGAGATACAGGCACAATGTGTGGCTGGGAACAGGGATGAATAACTGGATACAGAGAAGTATCCAGACACACTGATGCCCGGAAACCAAGAATTGAGGATGGGCAGAGGGGTTTAGCATAGGGGTGGGTAGGAAAGGTTAAGACTGGTTAAGGCAGATGCTTAACCTCTAGTTAAAATGACTTTCGCCGCCCTTACCCACCTGGTCTGGCAGAACCTCCAAAGACCCCTCGTTTTTCCTGAAACTAACAACCCTGCATAGGGGACTGGAAGGCCAGCATACCCTGGCGTACCCAGACAGGTCAATTAAAGGAGCAGGACCAGGGAGTCCGACCGCACCAGGCTCTCCTAGAGACCTGCCCATCCCCCGGACCCTCTCCAGCAGTTCTGCAGGTGCAGGCTCTCCAGGGGGCAGTGAGAGCCATGAATAGTAAGCATGTTAGCTCAAGCACATAGAGGCGTTTAGCTGCCTAAATTTAATCCCCCAATAATCGGATTATGTAAATTCCTACTCCAACCTCTTCCAGGCAGGACCTAGCCTCTAAATGCTCTACACTGGGAGAATGGGACCGGAGCGGACCCATCACTCTCAAGAGCCACTGCTAGGGAACCGGTGTACCCAAACGGCTTCTAAGAGCATAAAGCCCATAGTAACATGTAAGAAGGTTCAGGAACAAAAGCCAGCCCTCTTCCAGTGCACTAACAAACTTTGCTCCTTTCTCTGAGCCTTTCCTCTTGGTCTGAGTTCCTAGCCACTTGGCAGGTTTTATTTGATAGCTTGTTTCGCTGAGCGTCCTCCGTTGGATTTTGCCATCCAGTTGCCACGGTTCTTTTTCACAAATGGAAAACGTGCCACGGAGAAACTGTATCACCTCACAGGCTTTTTTTTTTTTTTTTTTTTTTTTTGGCTAAGGTGGAGGGTAGCAAAGTTCTGTGTGGTCCGTCAGAACTGTAACATAATCGGACAGCGTGGGAAAAGCGCGGACACCATAGGAACAACTTCTCTTCCACAGCGCACCGGAAGAGCAGGGGGCAAAAGAGGAGCAGGCCAAAGGTGCTTTCTGCAGATATTAGGTTGTGTCTCTGTGCGCAAATTAGCCAGCTCTTCCTACTCTTTGCTCCGCTGCTTCCTCAAGTTACAGCAGAAGGAGTCTTGGAGCCCCCAGCTGTAGTTACTGTTCGCATCTTTGCAGCACACTGTTCTCTTCCTGTCCTCTACCCTCGCCACCAAGATTCCAGGCACCCAGGATCCTGTCCTGTCCTGGCTCTTGGACAGTCGAACCCTGCTCCTGGCCTTCTTTGTCGCCTACCCTGTACCCATGCTCCAACTTCTACACGACAATCTGGGCATTTGGTCCCGGGCCCACTTTCAGTATTGGTTTGGGGTTCTTTTCAAGTCTGTGTAGACCTGGAGTCCACATACTACAGAAGGCCTTTCACTGAAATAAATCGAGCTCTGGGTAGGAAGAAATTAGAGAGAAAGGGATTAGGAGTCTCCATTTGTTCCCTTTTTTTTTTTTTTTTTTTGGTTTTTCGAGACAGGGTTTCTCTGTGGCTTTGGAGCCTGCGCTGGAACTAGCTCTTGTAGACCAGGCTGGTTTTGAACTCACAGAGATCCGCCTGCCTCTGCCTCCCGAGTGCTGGGATTAAAGGCGTGTGCCACCACTGCCCGGCTTCCATTTGTTCCCTTATCTTAAATTCCTCCATTGCCGTGGGAGCCTTGCTCCAAGGCCTTGTTTAAAACCCATCCCTTCCCATTGTCCAACCAGAATCTTTTACCTCTTGTCGTAACTAGAATTTATGTTCTCTGCTACTCAGGACGTCAATCTTGACTGAGTCTGCTTGTCATGTCTTTTTCAGGTGACATGTCTGGCTCTGCCCACATACCTAAGCTTTGTAATCAGGCAGTATCTTTTTGATCTGTAATAAAATGACAAGTTTCCATGGATGTCGGGTAAGGAGTCCTAGGTGTGACAAGCATCCTGAGGTCTCAGGGCCTCACAGCATTGGCTTCTTTCCTGTGTTATTAGGGCTGTGCTAGGTTTGGGGTTTGCTCCATGGTACCCAGGCTGCAGGAGCAACCTCAAACATGACTTTCTCACCGCTT
This sequence comes from Dicrostonyx torquatus, assembly GCA_028555095.1. Classification (NCBI taxonomy): domain Eukaryota; kingdom Metazoa; phylum Chordata; class Mammalia; order Rodentia; family Cricetidae; genus Dicrostonyx; species Dicrostonyx torquatus. Next base: position 907,115 of record JAQHUG010000167.1, read on the forward strand.
CAGCCTGCAGTCATCCTGCTGGAGCTTCTGCTCCATGGGCTCTGTCAAATCTGTTCACATGCCATTGGCTGATGCAAGGCACATGACCAAGCCTGGCCCTGAGACAGGGATGTATACTCTTTGTACCTGTACATAGCTGCTGGTCACATGACAGTGGAAGGGTTTATATAACCCTCTCACAGAGAAGGGAACTAGAATGCAGTTGTAACAATAATATAATCAACTACAACAAAAATCTATTGATACTCTACTATGTGCGGCGTGTGATCCTAAGTAGCTTGCCAGTTTTTTTTCTTCTTGTTTGATTCCCACAGTTCGAGCATCACACTCATTTTACAAGTAAGGAAGCTGAAGCAGAGAGAAGTTAGATGATTTGTCGGCATCATACAAGTGAACAGACAAGGAATTTCAGCATGGGTGGCTACAACCCCAGAGTCATTTGCCACCCACTTATGTATTTATGAATTTATTGCCTCAGATCCTAGGGCCTTTGGAGACAACATTTGGTGGACATCTATTCAATGCGGTAATGAGGGATATAGAAGAGATATAAGACAAGATGAGTAAATATTACTAAATGGGATAAAGCATTGAAACCACAGCAAAGGATGAGGTGCGTGCATGAGTGCGTGTGTGTGTGGTGTGTGTGTATGTATGTGTGTGTGTAGGCACAATCTTAGTAGCTAACAAGCTCTTAGGTGATGACTGGTGAGATGGGTCAGTGGGGAAAGCCACTTGCTGTCAAACCTGACGTTCTGAATTTGATCCCTGGAAGGCACAGAGTGGAAGGAGAAGCAGAGGGAACTGTACAGAGGCTAGGAGGCAGGGGGGGTGTCTGACGCGTTTCTGAAAGGACAAACCAGAGTTTCTGGAGGGGAATGAAC
>JAQHUG010000167.1:918480-931995 GCA_028555095.1 Dicrostonyx torquatus
CCCGGCATGGCCCCTACTTCTAAAATGTAAAAAAGATTCTAAGACTATCCATGTCAAGAATTATAGTTGGCTTTCCCTGCGGGTGTGGGAGGAGAGAAGACATTAAAATAAAGCTACACAGGCTGGCTTTTTCCCCCTTATCTCTCTGAGACACTCAGTCTAAGGCTTTTCTTTAAAGCTCTCCATAATTACCATCCAAGAATACCCCTTATGGCACCTGCCTTGTGAGTTTCATCACCTAAGAATGGCTTGCGATGGCCAAAGTAAGTATTAAGTTATGCATGTCTGGCATTGTCCTTAAAAAGGCAAAAGATGAAAGAGGCTGGGGATAATGGTCAGCTTAACTGATGACCTAGGCCAAAGGTTAGTCAAAAGTCACATCCTCAGCTAGAAAGGCCGATGATCTGGAGGGATCTGAAAGCCCAATAGCAATGCAAAGTGAGGGATTTGCAGCAGGTGTTCAGAAAGAAGCAGGGAGGCTAGAAGGTCCTCTAGGAGCTCAGGAGGCCAGGGGTGGCAAGGTCTCTCCAGCCCAGTGTCTTCTTGTGCTCCACTTGCAGCTGACTGGAAACAGACAGACGTGCATGGCTTCATTTTCTTCTCTAATAGATAATCACGAAGAAGTTCTAAAGACACCAGATTTATGCATGAGCTTCAGTTAGATTCATAATTTACCAAGCAATGTTTATTATAAGAATTTAAATCCACTCGAGAAATTTCCTTGGTAGACTAATGAAGGCGACTATTAACGGTTGTCGTTAGAGAAGTTTTGCAATCCCATTCTATGTTCTAAGTAATCATAAAAAGAACTATGTAAAGACATAGTCAGAATTCTGGTCAAAGAAGTATGTCCTCTCTGAATGTGACTGCCAATGGGCACTGAGAAGCCAATGATAATGACACTGGGACCTATCTCTTCTGCATGTGTTGGCTTTTTGGGAACTTATTCTATATGGATGCACATCTTCTTAGACGGAGATGGAGGGGGGAAGGCCTTGGGCTTCCCATAGGGCAGGGTATCCTGCCCCATCTTAAGGAAGCAGGGGGAGGGTGGTGGGGTGGGGGGGGGAGCGAGAGAGCTGGGAACAAGGGGAGTAAATGTAAATTTTTCTTGTAATAATAATAAAAAAAATGAAAAAAAAGAAGTATGTCCCTGAACTTAGTGTAGTGACACTCCAGTAGAGCTAACTAGGCCACAGGTAAGACAAAAGATTTCTTCAGTTCCAGAATTCACAATCTGTGCAGCATAATGAGACCTTGTCTCTGGAATATAAAGTCATTTTCAAAGACTTACAGAGATGAATATTTTAGCATTGTATGTAAGGAGCATGTGAATATAGTATTAAGAATAAGACTGACAAAGTTTTCACTATCTGCCAAACACTGAGCCCAAGAACTTCTAGTATAGTGACTTACCTAATTTTCATAATAATATTATATTTTCTAATACAGCACTAATTACAGTCTATTAATCATATGCGTTTCTTTTTGTGGTCCTGGGAGTGAACCTGGGACCTTAGACATGTTTGTCAAGCACTTTACTACTGAGTCACATCCCCAGCCCCAATTACACGTGCATATTATATCAACATTTTTATTGCCATTTCACAAGATAGCTAAGAAAATATGACTGTGGGGTCACACTGCTGAATCAGAATGCTACTCTGAGCTGTTTCTACAAGGAAGACTTGCATCACATAAAGCCAGGGTGACTTATCACACTGTTTTATTTACATTCAGGCCAGACACACTGTTAGGTAGATAAGCACCAAAGGCCCTAGGAAGAGAAAGCTTACTGTCCCAGAAGCACCAGACCAGGGCGAACCCCAATAAACCTCTGAAAACAGACAGTTGTACCAAATACGATGCCTTTGGTACCACAGGTGGCTCACAGTGTGCAACTGTTGGGCTCCAGCATGAGACGGTTTGCTGTTTTTTTGTCCAGTCCCTGCCAACAGACCTGTTCTGCCTCATCTTGCCTTTTGCTCCATAATTACAAGCAGGCCAGCTCAGGCCACTTCAAACACTCACTGCATCCCTGTCCCCATGCTGGCCCCTCCATCTCTCCTGCTCTCCTGGTCGCAGCTCACAGCCATCTATAACTCTAGTTCCAGGGGCTGTGATGTCCCTTTGTGCTCTCTGTTGGCATCAGGTTTGCATGCAGTGCATTTACATATATGCGGGCAAACACGCAAAACAAAAGTAAATAAATATTTTCCTTCTTAAAAAAAAATGACTAAGAATGATCATAGAATTAGACTTCTTGGGTTCAGCAAAACTTTCTTGTACACAATCACATGACCACTGTGACCAGATTTTACTTTGGGGTAAGCGGAGTGCTGTGTTGAAATAGCTTGCTTCCACTCCAGAAGTCAGATAATAACTTCAGTATAGATATGTTTTAATATTTCACTAAATAAGTCCAGATTTGGGGCTGGAGAGATGGCTCAGAGGTTAAGAGCACTGCCTGCTCTTCCAAAGGTCCTGAGTTCAATTCCCAGCAACCACATGGTGGCTCACAACCATCTGTAAAGGGGTCTGGTGCCCTCTTCTGGCCTGCTGGCATACACACAAACAGAATATTGTATACATAATAAATAAATATTTAAAAAATAAATAAGTCCAGATTTAATTCTACCTTATGCATGTACACGTATGTGAATATATGTTGCCTATGTGTCCCTGCACACAGAAACTGGAATGTTTGGACCCCCTCGAGTCCTGTCTCGCGACAGCACAGAGAGTGGATTTTGAAAGCGTTGTCACCCCTGGAATGATGAGACGTCTGTGACCTGAGCTGTGTAGTGTCTAGGTGACACTGAGGTGGGGTAGGGGTGTCATATCAGTGAAAGCTGGCAGCGCTCTCCCTATCCTTTCATTGGCGCCAATAAGTAGCGGGACAAGGTTAGAGGATCAGGTAGCTTAGGCTCCCCAAGTTACGTTTCAATTAAAACTGTGGTGCTCATACAAGACCTTTGAAAATATTTTTGAGGATCTAATTCACTCATACAAAATTGTGCTGAGGCTGGGAGATAGCTCAGTGGAAGAGCACATGGCCCATGCTCTAAGTCCTAAATTCTGGTCCCAGGTCCTAAAATAAACAAACACAAAACCGCATTCTATTGAATAGGACTCTTGTGGACCAGCCATTCCACTTAACTTATCCATCCATCTAACTCCTTCTACCCAATTACATCGGTGGGCATGTGCAAATAAAACTGTGTGCTCTTTTTTCTCCCTCCTTCTTAATCTCTTATCCCACAGTCTTGCAAGTCATATAGCATCTTCTCAACGTTCTTTTTAACATCTGCATATATAACATGGTACGGATGTTCCAGTTAGCCAGTCCTCCAATAATGCCTTCTTTTCTATTGATTTGTTCATCTTTTTCTTCCCAATTTTTGAAAGATATTTATATGAAAGAGTTTAACCCCTTTTCTATGGTCTGAGTGATAAACACCTCCCCCAATAGTTCATTTATTTTACAGCTTGGTTTATAGTGTTTATTTGTCTAAGAATTTGATTATATCCCAGCAGTGGTGGCACATGCCTTAAATCCCAGCACTTGGGAGGCAGAGACAGAGGCAGAGGCAGGTGGATCTCTGAGTTTGAGGCCAGCCTGGTCTACAGATCAAGTTCCAGGACGGTCAGGGCTACACAGAGTAAACACTGTCTCAAAAAAACAAAAAAACAAAAACAAACAGACAATCAAAAATTGATCTTAAGGTTAAAAATGGATTATGGTTCCATACTTTGGATCATAGAGAGTTCTATTGTGTTCCAAGGCTTTTGTTCTTTTGAATTCATGATAAATCTTGTAAGGCCCTGTCTTTGAGGTTTTTAATTAAAGAAAAGTTTGAGGAGGGAGGTGTGCTGTGAAGGGAGAGAAGGAAGGACTTATTAAGGAATTGAAGGTTCAGCCAGGGCCATACAGTGAGACCCTGTCTAAAAGGCAAAGGAGTGGGAGGTGGAGGAGGTGGAGAAGAAGTTACATAAATTTGAATAGAAAAAATATTACTGTCTCACTTCGTCAAAATCTAGACTAGGTTCTAGTGCAGAAGTGGTTCAAAGACCTGCTCCCTGGAGCTCTGACACAAGGAATATGGAAGTCCTAGACCAGTCAGTCTGTGGCAGATCAATCTGTCTTTCTTAGCTGGACGAACTGATAGACTACACACCCCTGGGCTGGAAACAGAAGAATTAGCCCCAGACAGAAGGAAACAACAAAGACAAAAACAAAGATGCACGTGTTGTCAGTCTCTGTCCCAGTGGCAAAACATGTGAGTTTATCCACTTATAAGGAAGAAAGATTGTGTTGGCTCATGGTTTCGGAAGTTGTAGACCAAGGTCTCATGTTCTCATTGCCTTTAGGCTTATGAAGCATTACCCCATGGTGGAACACAAGGCTAAAGAAAGCTGTTTGCCTCATGTTGCAGGAACCAAAGAGCAAGAGAGGACTGGTATCCAATTTACCCTTTGAACACAAGCCCCATATGATTTAATTCCCCCAAATAGGCTCCCTCTCCTAAATTCCCTACCACATATTAATAGCGCTATCCACTGGGGACCAAGCCTTAATGCATGAGCCTTTGTGAGATATTACAGTTAGAAATATTCAATGAATATTGAAATGGATGTGAGTTTCCTTAATGTATTTCTCTATACTGTTGAAGAAACCTTATTTAATCATAATATACTTACACTTCTATGTGTGGTCGAATTGCATTCTTTTTCTACATTTTGACCATAATTGACATATCTCTGAAAATGTTAAGTTGGGAGGGTAGCCCCCAGCCCCCAGGCCTGTTGGTCTGGACTCCAAATCTCCAAATCCCAGCAAGCCAGGTCCTGACACTCGCCCTCCCAGGGAGGAGTCAGGACCATTCCCACAGGGAATTTAAGATAGCTCTCAAAGGAGAATCACGTGGTCTCTTTTCCTTCCTCCGTGGTCATGTTCGTGGCCTCCTGGTTACCCCATGGGGCCACCCGAGAGGGCAGAAATCCCATTAAACCTGGATACTTTTTGTTTGTTTGTTTTTGGTTTTGTTTTTTTGTTTTTCGAGACAGGGTTTCTCTGTAGCTTTGGAGCCTGTCCTGGAACTAGCTCTTGTAGACCAGGCTGGTTTCGAACTCACAAAGATCCGCCTGCCTCTGCCTCACGAGTGCTGGGATTCAAGGCCTGCGCCACCACCGCCCGGCTAAACCTGGATATTTTTAACTTGGCTTGTTGTGACTTGGCTTGATTGGGATTTTTGCATCGGCAGAGAGCTCGCGTTAGGAAAAATTCCTAACAGAAAAGTCAAACTTTTTGTAACAGAACCCTTACTAAAATCTGTGTGGGGAGGCACAAAAGTACCTTGTCTATGTGGCATGCTGTGTCTGATTTAGGACACCTTGCTCCTCTTCCCCTGCCACCACACAGCGACCGTGAAAAGATAATGGGAAGCAGCATCTCCTGAAGCCTCCAAAAGACAGGAGCTTCCTTCTTGCCTGCCTGCTTCAGATTCTTTCTTCTGGACAGGAGGCCCCAAGAACTCAGCTTCTATCAGACTGGGGTTATTTTGTTCCCTGCCTTCCCAGACTAGAGATTTTGAAAGCAACTTGCAACATATCCTTTGTTTCTCCCTGAGAGGATGTGGGCTCTGACTTCAAGAGGAGAGACACTCAGCAGGGAAACTGATCCGGAAAGGTGGACTGGAAAAATGACAGAGAAGGCAAAATGGAGGAGGGGTAACAGCTGGGACTGCCCGCTGGTTGGCACTCCGCTCCTGGGCATCAGGAAACACCTCGTGGACACATGATACAAATGTATCTAAACACTCAGGCTTGGGCTGAGGAGGAGTCAAAGTATTGACACCTGCATTAAATGTTAGCCACTCTGATTGCATGTCGCCTAGCTATTATAAATATTGTTTTTGAATCCTTCTAACCACTATTTAAGGAGGCTATTTCTCCAGCTACAGTTGCAGTAAACTGTGACTCAGGAGAGTCTAGCAGACAAACATGAGACCAGGCTGGTAGTGAACAGGAAGTCAAGGCTCTGAACCAGGTCAGCTTTTCAGCAAAGGTCAATTTTTTTTTTTTTTTTTTTTTTTTTTTTTACTTTTTCTTCTGCCTTTTAGAATAGAAGTCGGAGCAATGAGATGGCTCGGCAGTTTAAGGTGCTTGCCAAGTAAGCCTGGGCACCTGAGTTCAATTCTCAGAACCCACAGACCCCACAAAGTTGTTTTCCAATTCCACATTCAATGCCAGGATGAGCGCCTACCCACACCACTCACTAACTCCGCCCACTCCCACCCATGAACCCATGCACACATAAAATAAGAAAATAATAGAAACCCAGCTAGGCTGGTCAGTGGACTACAGGGATTCCCCCTGTCTCTGTAAGCACTAAGACTACAGATATGAGCTGCCACATCTCCTTTTTCTGTGGATCTGGAGCCAGTGAGACAAGTTTAGTCGGTGAAATGTCTGATACATTAGCATGAGGACCTGAGTTCAGATCCCCAGCACCCACATAGAAAGCGTGGGGATAGGGGGCACTGCAGCATGCATCTGTAACTCCAGTGGAGGAGGGCAGAGACAGTCAGATCTCTGGAGCTTACAGGCTGATGGTCCTAGCCTAGCCAATCAGTAGCTGCTGAGGTCAGTAAGAGCCCATTTCTAAATACTGAATAAACCAATAAAAAAAGTGGGTGCTAGCTGAAGACACTTAACATTGAGCTCTGGTCTCAACAGGCACACATGGGTACAGGCACCCCCATACACACACATACACACAGATCACTTGACTGAGACTCAAGGTTTATTCACGTGAACATGGAATCCTTTTTAATGTTAAAAAAAAAGGAAAGAAAAAGAAAAACTTGATTATAGCACCTAACTGTAGAGAAAAGTAGTATTAGTCAATTTCCCTGACTTTGTTAAAAAGTATTGGATAGTTCAGTATGTCTGCTGTGGTTTGAAACACAAGTTACCCAACAGCAGAAGATGACTCCCACCATCTGTACCACTGCACAGCTTTTTTTTCTTTCTTTTTCTGTTTTTGTCTTTTCCTTAAGCAGAGGAAGGATACAGACGTCCAAATTCAGAACCGACTAAAACCAACCCCCTTCCTGAATCTTATTCCCTTGCGGGATAGAGTCAACGCCTTATCAATCTCTGGTAGAGATTCTCAGATGTTATCTCCATAGGCCAGATTAGGAGGCTCACACTCTCCGCTGAGTAGGAGCGAGCCAGTCATTCTCTGTCAGCAGCCCTTGCTCTAGCGATCCAGATAAATCAATTAATAGGATGCAGAGCTGCCGTCTTGCCTTTCTCCACCCCATGCCTACCTCCCTTGGGCTCCCCAGTACCCTCCGTCCCCTGTCTAATACCATCTGAGAGTCCTTGTTTACGAGAGGGTTGGTGCAGGTGCAAGCATTCAGGCCGCCTGCAGCACAGAGGGCGGTGGCCACCTCTCCCATCCTATCCTCCAGGCTCCCCTCTTTGTTAAATATTTTTCTTTTTCTGGCTTTTCAGACCAAAGGCCCCCTCGCTGACTAATCTAATCGGATTATGCTAATTTCTACTTCACGAACCTAAACAGCATAACCGGACTCTGCAGAGGGTTAAGGCTAAGAAGAGAGAGGGACAATGACTTCAGCAGTAAAGCTACCCCCTAAGAGTGCAGGGAGAATGCAGATTCTGTGTTCAGCCTCACAAAGCTGCTCCTCTGGGAAGCCCACAGTGCTCTCGACAATTTAGAGTGCCCAGGGGCCCCAGCGCTAGGGCCGGAGCACGGCACATAGCGGGCACGCACAGGACCAGACTGAAGGTGTCGTTTCTCTCGTGGACAGGAAGCCTCCTCTTGATGAGCTGAAGCTATGACGCAATACCACACACTACCCGCGATGGACGATGCTGGGCGCTCTGGGATGTGCGAAGTTGTTTGAGATTTGGTGCACTTCAGGATTCAGCCCTGGTTGGGAAAGGTATTTTAGGGACAGAAACTGGAAAACACCTCCATGGGATAATAGAATTCCTCTTTTGTTTCTGCCCTTGTGGGGCCGACCATGCCCCTCATCTTCCACAGCCTTTAAGGAGTGAGTTTTATTTTATCTTAGTTGAAGGGATTGAGACAGGGTTTCTCTGGGTAGCCCTGGCTGTTCTGGAACTCACTGCCTTAGAGATTCCCCCAGCCTCTGCCTCCCAAGGGGCAGGATTAAAGGCTTGCACTGCTGCCACCCTGCCTAGGAGTGATCTTTAAAGACAATTTATTTTCTTACTAAATTTTATGCCTTTCCAGAATATATAAAATTAGCATGTTAGTTATTTTTCACATTGAACTGATATAAGATTGGTAAGGTTGGCACTGGTTTAGTGATAGATTTCATGTTTTGGTTTGAATCTGAAATCTTTATAGGCTCATGTTTGAATGTCTGGTCCCCAGTTGGTGATGATCTCTTCAGAGGTTTTGGAAACTTAGGTTTAGGAAGTAGGGACTAGGGCACAGGGAGTGGGTGTTTGGAGGTAAGTTATCTCCAGCCCATCTCTGCTTCTTGTCTATGAAGAAATGAATGGTCTCTGCTTCCTTCTTCTGCATCTAAGACACCCTCCCCAAACACATGGAGCCGAGCAAGCGTGGACTGAAAAACCACGAGACAAAACCATTTTTTTCTTTAGATGTTTCTTGTTTTGTTTTGTCTGGTATTTCTGTCCCAGCGATAAAAATTGAATTAATACAGCTTGGCTTGCATGGGTGAGGCCCTGGAGTCAGCTCCAGCACCAAAAATAAAATTAAACAAGATTGGTATTTTTGAGCTCTCTTTTCAAGCATTGAAAGCGAGACATAGGGATGTTAAACGGGACCTCCAAGAGGGCTCATCTGAACCTACTGCTCCCACTCCTTTCTCAGCATCTTCCTTGCAGAAGACTGTCCCTCAGGAGGTCAAGGGTGCCATTTTCTCTCACAAATTGGCTTTTGAAACCAACTGCTTTCAAACTCAAAATCCTCCATCTCTTGAGCACCGACTGCTATTACTGGCGTTAGCCTCTCAAATACCAGTTGGTTTTACTGGTATTGACCACCAATCCCAGCACTAACAGCCTTTTAAAGGACCTCTATGCATTGCGTAGTTGGGAAAAACTACTTGGTATTCTCAGATGGAAGGTGAGATCTACACTGATGGAGGCAAGTGTGTGGATGCCTTGCCGGGAATAAATAATAAATCCAAGAGGCCAGAGAAAATGGAGCCGTTTTTAACGGTAGTTCAAAACTAGTTTTAACATCCCTTTCTGCAGAGAGGGCCATCAGCACAGGGAAACAGCAAACCTGGCCCGCGTGCTGATTTGTCATAAAACAGTACTGGATCGGGAGAAGTTCTCCCACCCGGCGCAGTGGGACTGCTGCTCCCCCCCATCTTAAATTTCCCATCTCATTGGTTTAAGTCACAAGGCCTTACCTAATGCATAGTATGGGGCTTGAAGCTGCCCGACCCCTTTTCTGTTCACAGGCTCAGCCAAACAGCAGACTGCCTGAAGCTTTCTGTTTCCCCAAGTTTCCAGACAAGCAGATGCTACAGCCAGTGAGGTGAGGGAGGGCCTGGAGCCTCCTGCTTACCTGTCTCTCTGATGTGCTCTGAGCGCACCTCACACTGTAAACGGAGCATAACAATCTACTCCTTAAACCACCTCGGCTCACTTTTAATCCTAACCATTCCTGTCTTTCCAGGGCCTCCTTCTCTTGGTCAAGACATTAACAAACACTCTCTGAACTGGTGTCTCCATTCATCCTCTTCCTCCAACTCTTGCTGCAAGGGTCGACTGACACTCAGCACTTTGGCTAATTGGTTTCTAAGTTGGCTGTCCCCTGGGGTGCTGAAGCTTCCGCAGTTGCAGTTGGAGACATGGTCCCTGGAGACTGTGTGCCACACACCTGCCCCTGCCACAGTTTGCAGAGCAATCTGTTTTCCTTTTCCCTCCAGGATCTTCCACTGAGTTCTGTTTCTGATCTGAGAGACTCTTGTAAATCATGGTTCATTTACCGAGTGGAAAAGATTCGCTCTCCTGAAGTGAATGAATGATGGGGGTCTTCTCAGTTTCCTACTCACTTGCCTCCCCCCAGCTCCCACCCCACAACCCCAAAATAGCTTAGGGTGACATACAGACAGTAATAATCCGTTCCCATGAAGAAAAGTAAAGGAAGGCATATCTTATTTCTATTCTCATTCCTCCACTTGGCAGAGTTGTTAGGGTCAGAGAGTGGGCTGTGGCAGCCCTAGTAAACTGTGTTTGGCTACTATTTTCAATAAACCGATTAAAGGGACATGTAAAAGCAAAGGACAGAGGCGGATGTATCTGGTGTGGTCATACAGAAGAGGCCCTTGGTGTCCCCTGCCACCATCTTTGCTGTCCAATTGTAAGGTGTAAGGTTAACCAGAGGGCAAGAGATAGGAATAACTAAGCTGTCCCAGTCACACTGTCAACTCATTATTTTCTGGGCTCCAGTTTCTCCCCTAAGGTGACCTGACAAACTGTCAGAATTGTGTGAAATATCTTTCTGGAGGGCAGGCTCCCTGATGGGAACATCAGAGCTCTGTCCTTTTCTTCTTCCTTTAAGGCATGGTGTGGGGATTCCAACGTCTTCCGATCCATCCTGATAGCCAAAGGGAGAGGCCCAAGTGTCTGTTCCCACAATATTTTCACTCCTGCCAGGATGAATGCATATATCATTCCTCTTTTTAAAGTTAAAGCTAAAAAACATTATTATTATTATTATTATTATTATTATTATTATTATTATTATTTTTCCCCAAGACAGGGTTTCTCTGTGCAACAGGCCTGGCTGTCCTGGAACTCACTTCCAACTCAGAGATCCTCCTGCCTCTGCCTCCTAAGGTGTGGGATGAACCGCATGCACCACTATGCCCTGCTCTTAAAAATAACATTCTTGTGGCCGCACAGCCACAGACTCTGGTTGTATGAGGGCTGCAATCACAAAGAGTGAAGGTGAGATTTTAGATGAGTCTAAATAACAACATTGAAGTACCTTTCAAGTTAGAATTTTTAAATGTGTTTGTGTATTTTTGGTTTGTTGTATGTGTGTGTGTGTGCACATGTGTGTGTACGCATGTATATACACGTTGAAGGAAAAGGTAGCTTTGAGTGTCATTCCTCCAGAGCCATCCACCTTTTTTCCCCCACTTTTTATTTTATTTTTTAGCAGAGTCTCTTTATAGGGCCTGGGGTACACCGTTTCAGGTAGACTGGTCAGAAAGCTTCAGATATCTTCCTGACTTCACCTCCCCAACACTTATCACCATACTTAGATTTTTACATGGAAGCCAGGGCTTGAATCCAATCTGAACAGTTTGCACAGTGAGCCCTATACAACTAATCTGTCTCCCCAGAAAATGAATAGGCTGGAGATGCAGGATGTGAAAGATGCAAAGAATAAATAAAAAGAAAAATGAAAGAAAAAAGGAAAAGAATAATCTGTCTCCCCAAGCCCTGAAAAGTAGCTGTTGTTTGCTTATTGATTAATTGATAGTTTGAGAGGGAGTCTCACAATATAACCTTGGCTGGAATTTGCTATGTAGTTCAAGGCTAACCTTGAACTCTTGGAGATCTGCTTGTCTCTTCCTCCTGGGCACTGTGATTAAAGATGTGTATTCTTCTAGTAGTTTTAAATTAATTTCCTTAGGTGGTTGACCATTCTAGGATAATTCCATGCTTCCTTTTGTTGCTAGTTCCAATATACAGCAGTCTCAATGGGAATGAGCTTTGGAACACAGCCTTGGTGTGGATTTTGCTGTGGGTGGCTTCCTTTTCCTGATGAAATGCTGCTCTCTCAATGTCCCATCCACATCTGTCTGTCTAGCTGTCATCATAAACCAAGGGCTAAGGGTCAGTGGATGTGAGCTACAGTTTGGGGAGCTGGTCAAGCTAACCCCAAACCAGTTACCACAGACACACATCTGTGACATAGGTGTCTGCTTTATGAGAACAGAAAAAGGCTAGATTTAAAACTTAATACTTTAAAGAAACAAATAAAAATACTTAAATCTTTTATAAGACTCACTAGTAGTCATTATTTGTGGTGATATTTTGTCTGTACTTTAACAAATAAAGCTCACCTGAAGACCACAGTGAGAAGCTAGCCACACTAGTTAGCCATAGAGGCCGGGCAGTGGTAGCACACACCTTTAGTCCCAGAACTTGGAAGACAGAGGCAGATCAGATGGATCTGTGGGTTCAATGCCACTCTGGGCTATACACGATCGAATCAGTCTAAAAGAGAAACAGAGCCAAGCGGCGGCAACTCCCACCTTTAATCCTAGCACTAGGGATGTGGAGACAGGAGTGATATGGCTGGGCAGAGAGAGGAATATAAGGTGGGAGGAGACAGGAGCTCAGGATTCAGTCTGAGGTTTTGTAGCAACAGGATTGCCCCTTTTGTCTGAGGATTTAGTAGAGGTAAGAACTAGTGGCCAGCTGCTCTGCTTCTTTGATCTTTCAGTATTAACCCCTATATTTGACTCTGGGTTCTATTATTAAGACCAACTAGAATTCATGCTATAATCACTATTAAACTAGAAAATGTTTCCTGAATCTATTCTGGCTGTATATTTTGTATTGTATACACCCCAATGTTCCTCAAAGCCAGGACTCAGTGATCTTGAATAGAACGTGATATGAACATTCCTCCCCGCCTGCTTACACAGCACAGTGTGTCCTAAGAGCTGTTATGTACATATTGGGGGAAAAAAAAAAGAACCAGGAAGGAGAAAAGGGTGATGTGTCAGCTTGGAATGGGCACGATGCCTAAGTCAAGTCCAAACAGCTGTGGATGTTTTGCCCAGGGTCATTCTCTAGGGCAGCACATTCTTTCTGGAAGATCCTGGCCATTCCCAGGAGGACAGAGTAGTTACACAGAGGGTCAAGAAGAATCTCGGTAGTCCAGCCTTGCTAGGATGTCTTTGCCCCCTAAGCCCATTATCATTAGATCACGCCTTTTTGTAAAATAATGTTTTTTCAAAGCAGACCATTCTTCAACAAGCAAGAATATGAAAATGGGTTGATTTCTTTGAGTTTTCAGTTTTAAAGCCTTTTGCCCCATTGAAGATTTTGATTACTTTTGTTGACCTGTCTGTAGTTGTGAGTGTATCCACCGTGACCCTTCAATAGCTAAGGAAAGATACCACACCTCTCTTCCCCTACAATGTGCTGGCTTTTACAGAGACGCAGGGTCCATCTCTATGACCACCCCTCACTTTTCACAAAAACCCAACTCTGAACTGGTATGCAACATGAACTTCCACCACGGATTTCTTTCTGCCAGTTCAATGCCAATTCTCCTGAGTAGCCTTGGGACCGATCTTCTTCTTCTTCTTCTTCTTCTTTTTTTTTTAAACCAAATGCTTTAATGAGGCTATGAAGAACAACAGTTCAATTATTTCATTGGATACATTAATCTCAATCATAATATACAGTGCCGTGGGCCGTACAGAAAGAATTGCTGCGCCCCACAGCGGG
>JAQHUG010000167.1:949655-961661 GCA_028555095.1 Dicrostonyx torquatus
ACACATAATACAGAGCTGTAATTAAAATTTAAAAATAACTTTAGACAAAAATGTCTATTCACCATACTAAAGTTTAGAAGTGCAAGTAGTACCTTTAATATAAAACTTTCTTTTCTTTTACTCTTCATGAATATATCCATGAATGCACACACGTATGTATGTGTGTATATATGTATATATATACACACATACATACATACACACACACATACATATGTGGATTCCTCAAAGTGAAAGGCATGCCACTCAGTGGCTAGGAAGCAGTATTGCAGGAGAGAAAGGAAATGCCATTTGTGATGCTGAGTAAGGAGACATTGACCAGGAAGAAACAAGAACAAGCTGAGACTAAAATGGGTTATGACAGTAGTTCCATAATTAACTTACTGGTTAATTTTATGGCATGACCACAATGTTTGTATTAATAGAAGCACATTCTGCCGACGGACCTCTATTCATTTACCAGTGTAGTTCTGACTATGCATGATTTTATAACCCTCCCTGCCCTGGGAACATTTCGAAATGTCTAGAGATATTTTTGATCATCATAACAGGTGCATGTGTGTGTGCATGTGTGCACACACCAGGGATACTAATAAATATCCTATAATGCCTACAGCAGTCCCAAATAAGAAAGAATCACTTAGTTCAAATGCCAGTGATGCTACTGTTGAGAAACCTGCTTTAGAAAACACTAGTTTGACATGTTTCTGAGCTGAAAAATGCTTTGAAGAGCTTGAATCAAAATTCCTGGGACGATAGTGTGATTAGAGCACCTTCATTTTCTAAGGTCTATATTTTGCTTGGATTTATTTTATTTAGTGTGAATCACTTTTGAATGTCAGGAAAGATCTGGATGCTCTCAGGCAAAGTTTTCCAAACCTTGCCTTTCTTCTGTCCTATCCTTTGTCTTTCCTCCTTCCATTCCATTTTCCTTAACTATACGGCATTTCATTAGTCTAACTAATCTATGGAGTGACCAGAAACAAATACAACAGGCACATAAAAAATCTGGATATAACTCTCTCTTTCTCTCTCTCTCTCTCTCTCTCTCTCTCTCTCTCTCTCTCTCTTTCTCTCTCTCTTTCTCTCTCTCTGTGTGATATTACTAATTCATTTCCTTTAGATCTTAAAAACACTGTCGTTAGGTACTAGGTGGATGTGGCCAAGCTTACTTTTACACTTGTGTGGTGAAGCAAATGTCAGGGACCCTGTAAAACATATGAAAAGAACTAATAAAACCTTGAGTGTTTCTTACATTGTTATAACAAAATGTGTCAGAGGTTTTTTAAAAAAAATTCTGTATAGAAGGTGTTTGCTTAGAAAAGCAAATAGAAAATTATTTTAACAAGGCTGCTGTTTCTTGATAGGCTATGAAATGTGAAGGATATTACCATTTTCTTATGTTTTAAGCACCTAGTGTTTAGGACAGAGCCTCTGGCGTCCAGGGCTTGGTGCAAAGCGCGTGTGTAGATAACATTTGCTAGTGAGTCAATATCAACAGTTAAGCTCAGGGAAACAAGGTGAATTGCCCTTTGCAGCAATACTTAGAGCAGTCATTTGCCTTTTCCTTCATTGGCTCGTGAGTTTACAAGTTTACAGGTAACAGCACAATCTGTTGGCATGTCAAAGAAAAAGGTGCCGAACTCACTTTTTTTTTCTTACCCAGACTTACTTCTTTTCCTTTATTTCTAGTTCTTTTTGCAACCAATTTTCTTCCCAGATTGCTCCTTTATTTGTTTTCGCAAACCCGGCTCTTTTTGCTGCTTTACGAGTGGAGTTTGCATCCATCTCGGACAGTCTTTATCTGGGTCTCTGCCCTTAAGACACACACCGACTACTTTTTTGTCTTGGACCAGGAATTTCCCTTGCCTGTTCCCATAAATCTTTGGTGCTGGGTTGCAGCTTCAGCGCCCTGCCCATCTTCTTCACCAGAATGACCCACCCCATTTAGCACAACGGTGTGGCTTTTGGTAAACAAGGTTGAGTGCGATGTAGCGATTGGTCGATTGAACAAGAGCTTAAAACGCCTTGGTTTTATTGTGAAACACTCCACTCTTCCATATTTCTTTTCTTTTCTAACTTCGTCTCTATCTTCATTCTCGGTCTGCAGTCTAGGCTACATACCTTTTAGCATTTGCAGAGCCCCTCTTAATACTTCATGCAGTTCCCTGCAATGGTCTTCCTTAACGAACTGCCTTGGCACAGCATCCATGCTTTTTATGCTTTGTGAAATTCTATGTGTCTTTTAGAAAAAGTTCTTTCTGGGAAAACTCAAATTTCACGAGGCTATGGATAAAACATTACTGCTTTATTTTTCATATTTTCAGTAGGTTAAAAAAAGTGAGTTACATCGCGGCTGTTTAATAAAAGGCGAAGGGCATTCGTTTACGTAAAGAAATTTGACTCTGAGAGTCGACCCTTGGATCAGCTGGCACCGACCTCCACGGAGATGTCACCTCTTTAACCCGAGAACTAGCGCCAAGCCCCACCCAAGGCCTGTGATCCGATGGCCCCGCCTCTCGTTCCGGCTCCGGCCACGCCCCCATAAGGACCCCGCCCCTCGGCCAACCCTTGGGCGCCAGGGCGCACGCGCAGGACTGGAGGCCGCTCGGCCGTCCCCTCCCCCAACCCGGCCGCGGGAGGGGAACCGGCCGGCAGCCGCGGCTGCTCGGGCCGCCGGGGTCGGTCGTCGTCATGGATTACTCGTGGGATGATCTGACCCTGTCCTTCTCCCGCACGTCCATGTTCCCCTTTTTTGACATCGCCCACTACCTGGTGTCGGTGATGGCGCTGAAGCAGCGGCCAGGTGAGTGAAGGGGCCCGATGCGCTCCGGGTTCCGCGGAGTCCCTGCCGGGATGGCCGAGGACAGGGACGCCCGAACCCCGGGCGGCCCACCTCTTTGCCCAGACCACCCGACGCTGACCTCGTCTTAGGGAAACGATACAGACCCCTGAACAGAACGTCTCAGGTGGGACCTAGCACCTTTCCTCGCGTGTTAAACTATACGAGTGAGTGGCTTTGAGTTTCTGTCACTAGAGACGAGGTACAGGTAACAGTCACTTGACATAGTTCGGCATCTGTGAACCGTGTGGGGATGTGATGTGGTTTTCACAACCTTGAGTCTCATGAACCATGTGACCAAAGAGCAATGTTTGATTTCCTGTCTTTCCTTTTTTTTTAAAATGTCACCCCACTTTTCCATCATTTTCTGTCGTTGAGGTCAATCTGCTGCCTTTCCTTGTCCCACAGGTTAAGTGTGAAGGCTTAAGGATGATTGTCTTACTTCTTACAGACTACTGATTTTCTAAGTCCTTGACTCTCCGTTTTTGAGAGTTTCTAAGTCCAATTCTTGTTTGAAGAACAGAGCGTCTGCATGGGATACTGTTTCTCTGATTAAAAAGGAACAACATTTTTGTTACTGCTGCATATCCGAGATCTGATATTATCTTGTATTGATTAAATAAAATAGTCTCAAAGTGTGGTTCCCTTTTCTTCTGCTCTTCTGTCACACGGTGTAAAAAGTCATTATTTTCATGATGATATTCAGAGGTTATTCTTGTTTTCATTGCCTTTATGAATGTACAGTTTATGAGTGTAAGTTTTCCAGCGGCTACCTGACTTATGATGCTGTAAGAGACTGACACACTCTCTGGTGAGTTCAGCTGTTTGTGTTAGAAGGTAGACATTAGGAAAATTGCCCAGATACCCTGCAGTGTGCCTTCTTTAACCACGAATAGTTTTTACTTTGGAAAATACAGTTATTTTAGTAAAGAGCACATTAACATTTAATGCCTTATTTTAAGATGGGTGCGTAATAACTTGAAAAACTGTTGACATTTCTAAATGCTAAATATAAACAAAAGCTCTGGGCCTTTTGTTGTTACTAGTGACGATTCTAGAGCAATGTTCTCCCACTGAGTGTAGCCCCCAGCTGAGCAATTTTTAAAGTCATTTTTTAAAGAGTATTTTTTCATAAGTATATTCACTATTTTTTTTGTCACAAAGTTACATGATTTTTGGGTAAAAAGTCATGGAACCATGGCCATGATTAAAATTGAATGTATTTTTCTCATCTACTCCAAATCCCCTTTACTCCTTTGTAGTCTCTTTCTATAAACCCTGACAAGCCATACATGCCCTCTTTACATTTCGGGGTCTATACAGGTCTGAAGTTTGAGACTCCAGAATTTGAGAATCATTTGGCTAATTAAATGCTAATGAACATGGAGGGAAACACGCTTTTCTCCCAGTACTAGTAAGTGGTAGCATTTGCAGGAGAACGGCCCGTTAGCTTTAACCCTAGTGATTCTTTTCAGCCCTCACCATCTTGTTATTTTCATAGTCAGAAAACAGCTTTCATTTGCATTTTCCGTGGTGTGTACTTCCTTGGTTTGTTAGTCATTGGTGTTTAGTTCCCGAAGAAGCCTAGGATCTTTTGCCTGTTCTATTGGGATGTAGATTGTTTTGCTTTTTTGGTTCTCTTTATGCATCGTGGACATTATATTGTAAGTGCTGAAGCTTTTTATTTTTTTCTCTCTCATTAAATTTTAGCTTTTAGTGCAGAAGTTTTTAAAATTTCATGGTTAAATCTATTTACTTTTTTTTAAAGATTTTTATTTATTATGTATATAGCATTCTGTCTGCATATATGCCGACTTGCCAGAAGAGGGCACTAGATCTCATTACAGATGGTTGTGAGCCACCATGTGGTTGCTGGGAATTGAACTGAGGACCTCAGGAAGAGCAGTCAGTGCCCTTAACCTCTGAGCCATCTCTCCAGCCCATCTATTTACTTTTTAATAGACAGACCTGTTTTTATAGACAGATCTCCTTTATGGCTTTTAGGGTTTGTATATCGTTTCAGGAAGGTTGGTTCCATGCTGAGGACTATAGAAATACTGATTTATGCTCTTTTAAAAATAGATTTATTTTTACTGTTTTAATTGTGTGTATGTGTGTCTGTGTGCGTGCGCATATGAGTACAGGTGTCCACAGAGGCCACTGGGTCAGAGTCCCTGGGGCTGGAGTTATGTTAGAGTTACAGGTGTTTCTCAGTCATGCAGCGAGGGTGCTGGAAACTGAATCAGGTCCTCTGTGAGAGTCATAAGTACTCTTAACCATTGAACCCTACCTCCAGCCCCTTATTATGGTGTATGGTGACAAAGGAAGCCTTTGGGGTTGGAGATACGGCTTAGTGGGTGAGGCACAAAGTTGTACACACCTGAGGACTTGAGATCGAATCCCCAGTCCCTGTGTGAAAAGCTGTACATCGCTACGTGTGCTTGTAAACTCATCTGGGAGCTGGGATTGGGAGAGGCAGGTGCACTGTTGGAGCTTGCTGACAGCTGTCTTAGCTTTAGGTACAGTGAGAGACCCTGTCTGAAAGGAGCAAGATAGAAAGTGATAGCATAGGACACTGATGTTGTCCTCTGGTCTCCATGAGTGTTCTCAAGTGTGCCCTCATACACACTTACTTCTTAATCTCTCTGCAACCATTTGGTGGTAGATGAATTATATACATACATACACACATACATACATATATATATATATATATATACATACATACACACACATATTGCAAGCCTTTGAATCTCAGTGATGAGTCATTTCCAGGGCACTTGGGACTCTGTGATCTCGGCAGAGTGGCTAAAATGGGTTTGCCCTGTTCCAGAGACCAGTCTTCTGCGTGCCTCTTTGCAGGTGCCTCGTACTTACTTGTTTTTTTCAGCCTTGCATTTCTTTTGGGAGTCCCTGAAATTCTTCCAGTAAGTTCTCTATGGCTTAATCTTGCTGTGTTGCTTGTAACCAAGAGCCCACATCTCTTGTTCTAGCCTCCTTATGAGAAACGTCGGTTCTGGTACAGAGTGACAAGCAGTAATGCTGATAGCCGTTCCACCTCTCCTGATTTTAGTGAGGATGTTTCTAACGTTCAATGAAATGGGATGTTTTCCTTAGGCTTTCGGAGGCATCTTATAAAAAAGCTTTATTGTTAGCTCTCTAGGCTGCTCCTCTCTACTACCCAGGTAGAGAAGGTGACAATTTTTTTTTTTTTTTGGTTTTTCGAGACAGGGCTTCTCTGTGGCTTTGGAGCCTGTCCTGGAACTAGCTCTTGTAGACCAGGCTGGTCTCGAACTCACAGAGATCCGCCTGCCTCTGCCTCCCGAGTGCTGGGATTAAAGGCGTGCGCCACCACTGCCCGGCGAGAAGGTGACAAATTTTATCAAGTTTTTTTTAAACATCAATCAGTGCAGGATTGGTAAATATCTGTAATCCTAGTACTTGGGAGGTACAGACGGCTCAAGGCAAGCCTGGGCTACAGAGCAAGGCCTTGTCTCAAAAAGGGAATAATTGAATATAATTATATGTATTTTCCTGTGGAAAAATAATGTAGATTACATGAATGCAACTGGAAAGATTAAGAATCATCCTTATATTCTTGGAATAAATGTTACTTGCTTTATGTATTATTTCGGTGTATTTGGGAGTTGATTTTTGCTAATACATGATCTAAACTTTGTTCATTCATGTTTATTAAGGGTGTTTGCCTATTAGAGTTTTTTCTTTTGGTTTTGAGACAAGGTTTCTTTGTAGCCTGGGCTGTCCTGGAACTTGCTCTGTAAACTAGGCTAGCCTTAGACTCACAGAGATCCACTTGCCTCTGCCTCCCAAGTGCTGGGATTAAAGGTGTGTGCCATCATGGCCCCGAGGTTTTGCTGTTTTTATAAAATAGGTTTAGGCCGGGCGGTGGTGGCGCATGCCTTTAATCCCAGCACTCAGGAGGCAGAGGCAGGCGGATCTTTGGGAGTTCGAGACCAGCCTGGTCTACAAGAGCTAGTTCCAGGACAGGCTCCAAAGCCACAGAGAAACCCTGTCTCGAAAAACCAAAAGAAAAAAAGAGAAAATTATAAAATAGGTTTAGGTCAAGATGATTTTTTTAAGTAAGTTTCTTGGTACTTTACTTTTTTCTCAGCACTCACCTGTCTCCTTTAGATTTTCAAGTCTATCAGAGTAGAGGAGTATGTCTCTAGATCTTTTACTAGTTTACCTTTATTGTTGGTGTGTATGAAGTATGTATGTGCTCACAGAGATGCGTACATCCATGCGTGTGGGTGCCAGCACCTGAGGAGGCGAAAGTTGACGTTGGATATCTCTCCCGTCTTCATCGTAGTTGAGACAGGTTTTCTCACGGAACCTGGAGCTCACTGGTTGTCTGAGATCTGCCTCTCTCTATCAGCAAGTGCTGGGCTGTGGATGTGTGCATCGCGGTTCCCAGCTTTATGTGGGCACTAGGGAATCTGAACTCAGGTCCTCATGTCTTACATGACAAGCACTTTGCCAATGGAACCATCTCCCCATCCCATCCCATAGTTTATTCTTAAGTGTGTCTTTGTATTTTGTGGATCTTATGCCTACGATTATTTAGGTTCTCATGTATCTTTTTTCTTTTTGATTAAATAACATTTGTCCAGACTTTCGTCTGTAGATAACAGTGATTAGTTTGTGTGGTAGCATTTCTTTTTCCTAACTTAGAACTGAAGCCCTGGTGTGTGTGCATCTCATCCGAAGTTCACCTTGGTCATGACTTAGATCCTCGCTTTATGAGTTGACCGTACTGTTGCCATGACTGAGGAAAACTCCATTTTGGGCTTGGCACCCATGGTAGTAGCCATCCTCTCTGACCTGAATTCCTGAGAGATGAGTTCCCAGCAACCCTGCCTGCCTGACTCTTTGCCTCCTCCCCAGAATTGTGAACCGGTTATCAAATGACTAGCTTCTTGCCCTGGCTTCTGTAAACTCACTTATTACTGTGTGCAAGGGGAGTGAGGCAGTTCCTCACGGAGCTGTAAGTTCCTCAGAAATGAAGTGCTTGTGGGCTTCAAAGCTCTTCCTTCACAGGTGGCCCAGCTCTGCAGCCCTGCCAGCAGTTTCAACAAATTTGGCTAATTATAATCTGAATTGAATCTGGTGGTCTTTTCTGGGCGGTCTCGAACTTTGTAACACTTTCATGCTCCCAATGACCAGTTCTCCAGAGCTCTAGAACCCATAGTACAGTAAAGCCCACAATTCATGTGTGTGCAGATAGCAGAGTTCTTCCCCCACCCACAACAGGGCCCTAAGAATTTAAGGCTAGCCTGAACTATATGTCAGTGTCCGCAAGAAGTCCCATAAAAGACCGCCAGCCTCATATGCAGTAAACAAGAGCATTTTATTAAAATTCCAGTATGTTGGGGTGGCACAAGGTGATGATGACAGAGAGGCCCGAAGGCTCCTTTTAAGCAAGACTGAGGGAATTCCAGGAAAGGGAGGCTAGTCTGGGGACTGATTGGTGGGGTTAAACAAACAGTTGATGGGTTGCTGTGGGATTGGTTGGTGGCTCAGTGGTTAGGGCTCTTCAGCTGCAGGGCAGGAGAAGCTGTCTCTAGTTCTTTTAAGCTTGCACAAGGTTGTGGGGCGCCATCTGATTGGTAGCCTCTGGGCTGCGGCTTTCCCAAGGACTGCTTGCTCAGTCTAGCTGGTTCCAGTAAAATGAAACTAAGACCTGGTCCCTGTCAGGGGCTATTAGAAACCTGACATGACTCTGGTCTCGCTCTGGCCCTCTCACAATACAATGAGTTCAAAGGCAGCCCAGGGAACAAGAGGTGCTGTCTCAACACCCCCGCCCCGGCAAACTCTGCTACCACCTCACCTTTGTAACATTACAGGATTATTGGGTAGCTGTTGCCTGTCTAGTCAACATAATTTCTCCCCAGCCATTCACATAATTCAGGCACTTTTTAAAATTACACTTACCATCGTTAGAATACAGTCAGCAGAGCACAGACGCACAGACCACCTTAACAATGTGCTGTCAAAATGAGTGCTTGTCTGGACATTGACAGAATGCAGGGTGCAGGGAAAAACACCGTGACTTCACGAGGCAGGGAGCGTGGGTGGCTTTAATTCTGTTACCACTGTTCTTTCCAGCTTGACCATCTCCCGCCAGAGGAAGACGTGACAGGCTCCTGTTGGTGTGTGGTTGGCGGACATTATGTTCCATTTCACACTCACAGCGACAGCTGTGTGCAGCCCATACTGCAGGCAGGCCTCCAGCCTGCGCCTAGATGGCTCAGGGGTAGCCATTAGCTATGTCTGTGAACTGAGAGGTTCGAGAGAGCTGGTGACGAGGAAAGACTTTAAGGAGAGAAGCAAAGAAGGCTTCGTGCTCCCCATGTCAACAGTTAGTAAGGGGGATGCTAAAGGAGACAGAGTTTAGGCTGGTGTTCTAAGAAAAGTCATTTTAATAACAACTGGTAAGCTGTTTCCGGAATCTCCCACTGAATTATAGCCAGTGTTAAAATACCATTGGTTCAGGATAATATAGAAGAGTTTCAGGAGTCAAAGACACGAATAGGAAGATTTTCTAGCTGGTGAATGGCAAAGCTGGGGCTGGGGGTGTGGTTTGGTAATGGAGTACTTGGCTAGTTCACTACTGCCTGGGTTCTGCTGCCAGCACAGAAAAATAAGCAACAAGCAGACCAGCCAACAGACTTCCTCAAGGCTGGAGGAAGGTGTGCTCTATCTGGCCAGTGTGGATTCCTGTGGGATCTGGCCAGTGTGGATTCCTGTGGGATCTGGCCAGTGTGGATTCCCGTGGGATCTGGCCAGTGTGGGTTGCTGTGGGATCTGGCCAGCGTGGGTTCCCGTGGGATCTGGCCAGTGTGGGTTCCTGTGGGATCTGGCCACCGTGGGTTTCTGTGGGATCTAGGCTTGCTCACAGAGAAGACACAGTGAGACTTCTTTGCTCCTTCACCCAGCGCATTTCTTTTGGAGACAGGGTCTTGTGTACTCCAGGCTAGCTTTGAACTTGCTATGTAGCTAAGGATGACCTTAAATTTTTCGTTCTCCTGCTTCCACCTCCTGAGTGAGTGCTGGGATTGCAGGTTTGTGTCACCACACCTAGTCTTATGTGGCACTGGGTATCAAATCCAGGGATTCATGATGCCTGCTGCACAAACTCCAGCAGCTGAGGTCTGTCCCTCAGGTTCTTCTTCTCTCCCTTTTCAAACCTGTATTTCCTTAAGATCCTGCTTTTATTTTCCATCTCTGTCAACACATCCCTCCTCAGAATCCTCCCTTTTGTATCCTACTATTTGGAATCTCTGTGTAGGTTTTACGGATGGTTAGAGAATAAAAGAGATTTTGTGAGAAACAGTTTTTCTGTCAAGCATGGCCAGCCTGCCAAGGGTCAGCAGCACGTACACCTTCCCCAGCTTGTTAAACTTTTATGTCAAGGAATCCGAATCTTTTACAATCCCTACAGTGTAAAACTTTTATGCAAATCTTTAATCTCTCTCATCTGATAAAACTTTTGTCAAAGGAGGCCCACTGTGTTCCCAGAATTTGGCGGTCCAGACTGGCAGATCCCTTTCTTCTTGGCTTCAGTTGTTTTACAGCTAGCCACCCTGGAAGGGAGCAAGCGCGTGGCCAGCCAGTGGGGAGAGGTCTTACCTCCCGCGTGAGGATCAAAGCCTAGCAGATTTCCTGCCTGGTGTGCTTGTGTGCCTCCTAAAAAGAAACTGCCTTGCTGGGTTGCTTCTGTATTGCTCCTGAGTCTCTTTGTGTAGCGTAGGGATATTCTTTTCCAACAGTTTGGAGAACTACCTCATATTTATCTGACTGAGGTTGTAGGGGTTTTTTCTTTAGATTTATTTTTATTATATTTTAAGTTCTGTATATGAGTGTCTGTCTATAGGGGTATGTGTACATGATTGCAGGTGTCAGGGGAAGCCAGAGGTCCCAGGGGGAACTAGATTTATTGACAGTTGTGGGCCAACCAACATGGATGCTGGGAATTGAACTTAGGTCCTCTGCAAGGACACTTGTGTGTTTTTAACCACTGACCCATCTCTGCAGCCCCTTAGCTGTAATGTTTTAAACCCAAGGAAAGAAAGGAGCATCCTTCTCCTTCTAGATTACCTTTGCTTCATAATCAAAGACACAAAACCATCAGCCTATTTAATGTGAATTGAATCTTTCCCCAGTTACTTCCTAATTTGTCTCCTAATTAAATATAGTTTCTTCTAAGTCTTGACATCTGATTGTCCACAGTTTTTGTCTTGGGTTAGTAGAGTAATATTTTTTGTTTATTTGTTTGTTTGTTTGGTTTTGAGACTGGGTTTTTCTGCGCAGCCCTGACTGTCCTGGAACTCCATCTGTAGACCAGGCTGGCCTTGAACTCAGAGATCCACCTGCCTCTGCCTCCTTAGTGTTGGGAATCAAAGGCATGCACAACCATGCCCTGCTGTTCTGTTTCTCCTTTTCATTTTTATTTATTTATTTATTTATGTATTTATTTATTTAGAGACAGGGTCTCGCCATGTAACCCTAACTGTCTTGGAACTCCTCTATAGACCAGGTTAGCCTTGGATTTTCAGAGATGAGACTCTCAGGTGCTGGGATTAAAGTGAGCCCCACTATTTTTGGCTATACCATCAGTCTATCTTAGTCTCTTCTTTTGTACTTAAAAGTCTTCTCTCCTTCAGACCTTTTCTGTTTCTGTTTTTAAGTTTTTGTTTTGTTTTGAGAAAGAGACTCATGTGACTCAGGGTAGCTTTGAACTCCTTTTAGAGTTGTGGTTTTCAACCTGTGGGTCTCGACTCCTTTGGCAAACCTCTATTTCCCAAAATCTTTACATTACAATCCATAACAGCAAAATTACAAAAGTAGCAATGCAATAATTATATGGTTGGGGTCACCACAATGTGAGGGACTGTATTAAAGGGTCGAAGCATCAGGAAGGCTGAGAACATTCTTAGGGGTTCCCCTGAGTGCTAGTATTAGGGCTTGTGCCACTGTTTTCTTTCTTAAATCTTAATAAGTTAATTAAATTAAAATAATTTGGCTGTGGTGGCATGTGCTGTGGTGAAAGTCTGAAGTCCCAGTACTCAGAAGCTTGACAAGGGATGATCATGAGTTCTTGGCCAACCTAGGCTGCATAATGAGACACTCTCTCAAAAAAGAAG
>JAQHUG010000167.1:962896-1015222 GCA_028555095.1 Dicrostonyx torquatus
CTCTCCAGCCCCATATCTTGCAGTTTTTATGGATGCCTATATATGCATGTAAAAAGGGCAAAAGGCATAAATGTATGGATTATGAATGTTCAAAATGTATCTATCCATGTAATAAATATCTAGATATGAAGACAGCACCCATGGTTTTCAGCAGCACCTTTTGTTGTATGATTTTGAAAACTAGAATAGGCTCTCTCTAGTGTGGAGTGAGAAAGGATGCATTAGAAATGACTGTTCAAGGACTGGGGCTGGGCCTTATACGTGTTCCAGCCCTCATAAACCGCATTCAGAAGCCCTGAGCTGTGGCACGCACATGTAATCCCAGTGCTGGGATTTCTGGCTAGCCAGGCTAGCTGAATTGGTGAGCTTTAGGGTCAGTAGAAGGCCCTGTCTCAGAAAGTAATCTCAACTGAGGGAATACCGAGCTTCTACCTCAGCCTCACATATACACACATTTATCTGTCTCTATGTGTATCTATGTATTGATACACACATATTCACACACGGTAATCCATAATTGACTTCTCTGAGCTTAGAGAGTTAGAGTTATTGCTTGAACATACTCATTTCCCCCCTTTCTTTGTGGATTGGAAGAATCTTTGGCCAGACATAGATACTAGGTAGAGAGTGATGTGGTAGAAAGTGTGCGCGTAGAGTCAGTAGAGCAGCGTCAGCTCTCCCGCTAATGGGTTGGGTAGCATGGCGTGACAACTTCAGACTCAGTGTTCTGTTTCTATAACGAGTGGGCTGGACCGAACACCAGCTAGAGTATCTCCTCCTCAGGGGTCCTAGTTTGGGCTCTAAAGAGCTTTTCTCTGTGCTTCTGAGTTTTCATAATTTGAGCTTGTCCTTTGTTCCCCCAGAATAGTAACTGCTTTCTGAAGCTCAGACCTCTGTTACATCGTATTTACCTTTGCTTTTCAGCTGTCTAGTTGCAGTTCTGTATGCATTTAGTTCCTTTTATTAAATGCTCTGTTAAAATAACTTTGTTCTCAGCCATCTGACTAGACGCTTAACTGATAAACCCAGGGGTAGAGTTTAACTTCTCATTTTGGTTTATATGCATCTTCTTGTTTGTTTGTTTTAATTTTTTTTTCGAGCCAGGGTTTTTCTGTGTATCTCTGATTGTCCTGGAACTTACTCTGTAGCCCAGGCTGGCCTCAGACTCAGAGAGATCTGCCTGCCTCCGCCTCCCAAGTCCTGGGCTTAAAGCGTGGTAATGCCAGACCTAGTGGTTTTTGTTTGTTTGTTATGCTTTTTGTTTGTTTTCAAAAAAGAAAAAAAAGTGTCTTTATGTAAATCTGGCTGTATTGGAACTCCCTAGTGTATACCAGGCTGGCCTTGAACTCACAGAGATCCATCTGCCTCTGCCTCCTCAGTGCTGGGATATAGTTCGTTTTTAACTCTTTTACTCTTTTGGAGGCCTGCCACCCAACTCCGCAGTAATCGTACAGAGGCTTATTCTTATGAATGTCAAGCCTTAGCTTGGCTTGTTTCTAATTTAATTTCTTAAATTATCTTGTCTACTTTTTGCCTCTGGGCTTTTACCTTTCTCTATTTCTGTATATCTTTCCTATGCCTCTCGTTTCATGTTTGGCTGTGTGGCTGGCACCTTCTTTTCTCAATCCTCTGATCTTCCTTTTTTCTCCTGTTTATTCTCTCAGCCTGGCAACACCATCTGTTCATCTCCTGCATAACTATTGGCTGATCAGTTCTTTATTAATCAGGTGTTTTAGACAGGCAAAGTAACACAGCTTCACAAATGCAACATAAACAAATACAACACATCTTTGTATCATTAAACAAATGTTCCGCAGCATTAACAAATGTAACGCATCTTCAACTAATATTCTACAAACTGGGGTAAAGGGCTTGTATTACCACCTGTGCCTTGCAGGTGTCTTCTTAAGACATACTCTGGGCTGCTGGAGAGATGACTCAGAGGTTAAGAGCACTGGTTGTTCTTCCAAAGGTAAATGGAGGCCTTAAAGGTTTTAGCCTTTAAGACTCCCTTTCAGTGTTCAATTAAAGACGCCACAAACAGCTAAAGGGGCTAAAAATCTGAGGGTGAAGATCTGAGAGGTAAGAAATTTACTCACAACTGGTTGTGTCTAGCCATAATTCTTTATTCTTCTCTCTTCAATCTATCATTTCTCATTGTTCCCCCTGGTTCTCCCTTGTTCTTAGTTCTATACTCTCTTTGTCCTATGTTCTTAGTTCTACCTGTTACAAACGTTCCCAATCATATATACCCTTAAAACCAGCAATTAGCAATTCCTCAGCCCTAGCATGTTACAGGACTGGAATTCTTTTGCCCTATAGAAAATCAGATAAAGGTTCTCTCTCTCTCTCTCTCTCTCTCTCTCTCTCTCTCTCTCTCTCTCTCACACACACACACACACACACACACACACACACACATCTGTGGGAAGGGCTAGTACAGATCCAGTGATCTCCTTAATGGAGAAAGTTACTTAAGAAAGAAATTAAATCATCAGGGAATTCTAGAGGGGAAGGTTAGTATGCTATGATACATTTTTTTCAGTGGTTAGTAAGAGCTAAAAGGTTTATTTTTAGTAAAATTATGATGAATAGGTTACAGATTGTTTAAATCAGCATGCCTCTTCTTTTCTCCCAGCATGCATAGAGGCTGCCAGGTAACAAAGCAACCTATGTAGACGGGGAACGTTGATGGTTCTTGCTCAGATAGCACATACACTAGACACGACAGTTTCTCTTGGCCTGGGTCTGGAGTTTTGCTCTAGACAGTAGAAACAAAGAAGGGACCCAGGCCCCTAAACTGTCAGTTCCAGGCTATGCTGTTGTCAGCTGTCTGATTGTGGGGTAACACCAGACAGCAGCTTGGATAGGTATTAATTCTATGACCTTGGAGATCTGCAAATATCTTAGACAGAATGCCCTATGCCTGGACCCTAAGCACTGACCAAATGCCTGTGTTTTCTGAGTTTTCTGTCCTGCCTGGTTTCTGTCCTCCCACCAGGTCTCACAGCCGTTTAGCCCCAAAGAAATTACACAAAGGTCTATATTAATGATAAACTGATTGGCCCATTAGCTCAGGCTTCTTATTAACTCTTATAACTTATATTAACCCATTATTCTTATCTGTGTTAGCCACATGGCTCAGTACCTTTTTCAGCGGGGCTGGTCACATCTTCCTTCTTCTATGTCTGGACAGGACAGCAGAGGGAGCTTCCCTCTTCCCAGAAATCTCCTTTTCTCATCGACCCACCTCTATTTCCTGTCTGGTTGTCCTGCCTATTCTTCCTGCCTGGCTATTGACCAATCAGCATTTGTTTAAAACATAATTGACAGAATATAGAATTGTCCCACACCATGCCTGCTGATAAAGATAATTGTAGGAAGGCAGATCTCTGCACTTACCTTGGAGAGAGGAACAGGGCCTGAGTGGGAACTGTTCTCACAAAACAGTTCTGAACAGTTGGGAACTAATTCCCATATATGTAACAGAAAGGGAGTTCAACTGCAGCAAAAAATCTGCAACAAAGGACAGCCACTTCATTCACAAATCAGTAATGGCAAAAAGCCTTGCTTTTTGGTTTAGCCTTTACCAGATCCCTTGGTTCTGATAAGTTGCTCATGAAAAGATGGCTGAGCAATTACTGTATAATGTTACGACTTGTAGCACAGAGGTCCTGAGTTCAATTCCCAGCAATCTCATGGTGGCTCACAACCATCTGTAATGAGATCTGGTGTCCTCTTCTGGCCTGCAGGCATACATGCAGGCAGAACACTGTTTATATAATAAATCATTAAAGAAAGACATATTCTGCTATTTCTTAATCATCAGATCCAGTAAGTATAATATCTGTATAGGAAACTTTGTGTGACCCAGTAGATGTTCATGATCATTGTCTGTGTAGAACATGTTAGAATGTAGGAAAGTTACCATAGACCTGAAGACTGGGTAGTTTAGCAAAGTGAACTGGTATATTGCCGAATTGGTATATTGTAAATGGAGTTTGCTTGTTCATTTCCCGGCTTCCCAGACCCAAATAATCACACAAAAACTATATTAATTTCAACACTGTTTGGCCAATGGTTCATGTATATGTCTAGCTAGCTCTTATATCTTAAATTAATCAATTTCTATTAATCTGTGTATTGCCATGAGGCTGTGGCTTTTCAGGTAAAGTTCTGGGCATCTTTCTCCTTAGGCAGCTACATGGCATCTCCTTGACTCTACCTACTCTCTATCTCTGTTTTAGATTTCCTGCCTGGCTTTACTTTGCTAAGCCATTGACCGAAACAGCTTCGTTATTAGCCAATGGTAATAAAACATGTTCACAGCATACAGAGGGGAATCCCACATCAGTATAGAGAAAAAAAGCATTTGACCTCTAGATTGTAAATTGCATTACTTTGATCTAGTAAATAATGCATCGTAGGTGCTAGCTGCTGTTAGAGCTATAGCCTCTCTAGATTATGATAATTCACATTCCTCACCAGGAGTCGTCTATTTTACTAAAAGGTTATAAACAATCAAGACATGTGGTTACCATCTTTCTGTTTTTCAAATCCTTAGTTATGGCATCAGGGTTTTTTTTTTTTTTTTTGGTGTGTGTGTGTGTGTCTAGATACATACTACTGCATTGGTGAGGAGAGGAATCTTGATGGGTTCTTAATCCTTCCCACCATAATGATTTATGGATCAATATTAGAATTTTGCCAGTTGCCAAGTATATTTGTTCTAGTTATACATTAAGGACCTGGGGAAATAACCACATAGTGGTTTTTGTAACTACTTTTCCTACTGTAATTAAAAATTGATTAAAAACTCCTTGGATTGTGTCAAATACAAATTCTATAAACTTTAGTTGTTTACATGATAAATTTTAAAAAATAATTTTGATGATAGCCATATGTGACTTGTATTGTGTTGTTGTGATAAAACATCATGACTAGAGTAACTTATAGAAGGAAG
This sequence comes from Dicrostonyx torquatus, assembly GCA_028555095.1. Taxonomy (NCBI): domain Eukaryota; kingdom Metazoa; phylum Chordata; class Mammalia; order Rodentia; family Cricetidae; genus Dicrostonyx; species Dicrostonyx torquatus. The sequence goes on from JAQHUG010000167.1 coordinate 967,860, forward strand.
CATTTATTTTGGCTTCAGTTCAAGAGTGTTAGAGTCCATAATGGCAGACACAGTATTACAGCAGACAGGCATGGTGGCAGGAACAGGAAGTTTCTGTCCTGCCCAGTCCTGCATCTATTCAGTCCTAAAGAAACACATAGAGGCTTATATAAATTATAAACTGTTTGGCCTAGTAGCTCAGGCTTATTATTAAGTAGCTCTTACAACTTAAATTAACCCATAATTCTTGTCTATGTTTAACCACATGGCTTGGTACCTTTTATCAGTGAGGCATTCTCATCTTGCTTCCTCTGCATCTGGCTGGTGACTTTCCTCTTCCCAGAATTCTCTTAGTCTGGTTGCCCCACCTATACTTCCTTCTTGGCTACTGGTCAATCAGTATTTTATTAAACCAATATGAGTGACAAATCTTTTTTTTTTTTTTTTTTTGGTTTTTCGAGACAGGGTTTCTCTGTAGCTTTGGAGCCTGTCCTGGAACTAGCTCTTGTAGACCAGGCTGTCCTCGAACTCACAGAGACCTGCCTCTGCCTCCCGAGTGTTGGGATTAAAGGCGTGCGGCACCACCACCCGGCGAGTGACAAATCTTTACAGTACACAAAAACACTTACATCTTCAGATTCAAGTACAGAACAGAGGGAGTGAACTGGAAGTGGAGGATTTTAGCCCTCAAGGCTTGCCTCTAGTGGCATACTCCCTCCATCAAGCCCACACCTCCAACCTCCCAACCACACCACCACTGGTGACTACATCTTCAACTACTAGAAGTGATGGGGAAGATTCTCATTCATGGCACTCCCTCACACACACAGGGATTATGTATGTATGTGCTTGTGTTGAGAGTGTATCCGTTACTCTTGTGCTGCCCTGACCATGCAAGTGAGAGATGAGAATCCATCATGGTGGGGAAGCAGGGACAGCAGGGACAGCAGGGACAGGAAGCTGTCTGGTTACAGTTTTCATCCACACAAGAAGTAGGAAGGGAAGGAGGGAGGGAGGCTGTGAAACCAAAGCCGCCACAGTGATGTACCCCTACAGGGAGGCTTTATAATCTTTCCACAGTGTCACCAAATGAGGATCGAGGGTTCTGATACACGAGTGTTGTGAGGCATTCTCGTGCAGAACAGCACTGTGTTGTGTATGTACACGTGTTTGTGCATGAATGTCTTCCACCTGTTCCTCCCACCCCACCTCCCTGGTTTTGTTTGTTTGTTTGCGCCTCTCAGTGGCCTGGAACTTGCCAAGAATGGTAGGCTGTCCCAGACATTGAGTCCCATGAATCTACCTGTTGCCACCTCACCAGTGCTGGGGTTATGTACCCTACCACTGGCTTTTTTTAAAACATGGTTTTGGGATCAGATTCAGCTGTTGGTGCTTGCAAGGTGGCTAGTTCACAAACTAAGCCATTTTCTCAGCTTCCTTTTTTTTTTTTTGCCTCCCCTTGCGTGTGTGTGTGTGTGTGTGTGTGTGTGTGTGTAAGTGTAAGCCAGTGGTAGGTATCAGGTGTGGTTTCTCAAGATGCTTCTGCTTTTTATTGAAAGTCTCACTTTTGCTTGTAGCTCACTGATTCGGAAAGACTGGCTGGCCAGAGATCTGCTTGTCTCCAACACAGGTCACCATTATTACTCTGGGCCTTTTTTTTTTTTTTTTAGTGAATCTGGGGATCAAACTCAGGTCCTTATTGTTGCACAAAGAGCATTATACTGACTAAGCTATCTCCCCGCTTCCCCATTTTTTTTTTTGAAAAGGAGAACTATAGGAGAAAGATAAAAATAAAAACATATTAGTATTCACACAAATACCACCTCAAGTGGAAGGTTTAAGAAAGCCAGTCATCTCATGCTCCTTTCTGGGTGTCATAGCAACCATTTGCCAGCTGGATGTTAACTGTTGTGAAAGTATCTTCAGGGTAGTGGTTTCTACCAGAAGGAGGAGGAAGAAAACGGAGGAAAAGGAAGCCTGAGGGAAATATGCCCAATATAAATATGTACTCGTTTGAAAAATTTAAAACTACAAAACTACAGTGTAGGGGTTCTTAAAAATAGGCACACACGACCGACCTAATTTTAGATTGAGTACAAGATAGAAAGGTCGTGTTCGCCTACACTAAAGAGTCTGTTCAAGCTTTGTTATAACATAGGCAGTGGAACTGGTCTAGGTGGTCTACCGTGTCATCTGGGGTTTGCAGGAGTGATGTCAGGTGAGTTCCTGGAGGTGGATTATGATTTTTTTTTATTGTTAAAAGAAAAATTTACATTTACTCCTCTTGTCCCAGGCCCTCCCACTCCCCCAATACCCCACCTCCCTCCCCCTGCTTCCTTAAGAGGGGGCAGGATACCCTGCCCTGTGGGAAGCCCAAGGCCCTCCCCCTTCCATCCCAGTCTAAGAAGGTGGATTGTGATTTTCTGTGTAGCGTTCATTCTCAGTCTCATTGGGATGTAGCAGGCTCACTCGTTACACCTCCCCTATGACTGCTTTTTGCCGAGTTGCAGCTGGGTGACTGAACAGACACTGTATAGCCCACGATGTCTCAAACATTTACATCTAATCAAATAAACAGTTTGTCAGCTCCTGGTTTTGTCGGTTGGATGACAACACAAGCTCTTCCTGTGATCCACAAGGGGCTCACTGTCACCACGGGGCATGTGGCACTCTTCATGTCGCTGACCACTGCTCTTTCCAGCTCCAGGGGGCTCTGTGGGGGAGCAGGGCTCATTCAGTTGCTGCACCATTTGCCTGCCCTGTCTTCCTCCAGCTCTCCATCACAGCTCCTTGCAGTATCTGCTACTAAAGTTCATATAAGATTATTTGTGTTTCGGCCTCTTGTACTTTCAATTTAGCTGCAGTGAGACAGCTCCTGCAGAGAGTTTTTTTGGAAAATAATTCTGTTGGTAGCATATTTGAAGTATCTTAAGGAAGGACTGAGAATTTTCTCTCAGTCTCCTAAGTGTATGCTAAAAATGAAGTAATTCGGGGCTCTGGAGATAGCTCAGGGCATAATACAGTCGCTGTACAAGTGTGAAAAGAGGATTTTGGATTCCCAGAACCCGTGTAGGTCAGGCAGGTGTGATGGCCACCTCTAACCCCAGCACTGGGAAGAGTCAGGGACTCCCTGCGGCAACCTGGCTAGCTAAGACTAGCTGGAATTGGTGAGTCCAGGGCCCAGAGAGAGACCCTGCCTCAGTAAATAACGTGGACAGAAATTAAGGAAGCTACTCAGTATCAACCGTGAGCCTCCATATACGTGTGCAACTGTGTACTCACACATATGCAAAAACACACATCCACACATCTATGGCTCTGTAATCTGAACTACAGAGACTAAACTAGTCTGAACTAAAGAGACGCTTTTCTTGCTGACATAATTTTGAAAATGGTGCCAATTGGACCAATATGAGAGAGGTACTCCCGTCCCCTGAGCTGGTCTCTTCTGGAGTCATTGATTGAAGGACCATTGCACTTACTTTCACTGGCCTGGCACGTCATTCCCACCCCAGCCTTTCAATAAGAAGCAAAGGAGTTACATTTTTGGCATAGAGAATTGAATGAACAGCAGCCTGAGGCTTTTGTATAACCTGTTTTCTTATCGCCTCTCCCGGATTGGTCCGTTCAGCAAGTACGTCAGCCAACGGTATCTATCATGTACTCAACATAAAAGTATGTTGTCTTATTTTAAATTCTTATAAAGTATACAATATTTTCATTTTATGAAAGTTAAAATTTAATGCAAAGGAGATTGAGTTACTGGGTGCCCCTTGCTCTTTGTTTGAATTGTGACAATTAGGTAAGGGACACTCAGGCTAGCATAATTTTAATGCTGAAATGATTTGCAGTATTTCACATGTTTTCCTGTCATACGAACATTTTTTAGAGCACCCATTCCTAAGAATCCCAAAGGTTAAGTCTTAAAACGCAGCTGTGACCTGTGCACAAGATCAAAAACGTGGGAATGTCTTGAGGCAGCGAGTCAGTTGAAGTGGGAAATGTCCTTTATTAGGCGTAATCAGAAGTGAATAAGTACTTGATACATTGGATGTGTGCTGCTTTGATGGGTAAGGGAAGTCGGTGTATATGGGTCCGCTTGTTAGCCAGCGAGTGCTTACTGTAGGATGCGGGCTGATGGTTTGTTACAGTGTCACTAAGCCGATGTTCTCTAAGTGTGACTTTATCAGAAGTAATCAGTTACTTGAGGAATATATCTTTGTGGTGAGGGTGATGTGGCACACTTTGACTCTCCTTCAGACAGAAGGCAGTGCTAGCAGGGTGTGCCTGTGTATGAGGAGCCATCCTCACCTCCGTAATGAGTTTGAAGTCAGTGCGGAATATGTGAGACTGTCTTCATAAATGCATGAGGAAAAACCAAAACCTAAAATTTCCTTGAGCATCTTCCTTAATCCCAGGATTCTCCTAGTTACCACTTTGTTACTGCACACTGTTTTCTGGGCACTCTATATATCTTAACACACACACTGATACTCCTCCGCAGAAGGTTCCATGCGATAATTTTGTTGTCCATTTAGTTATTTTGTGTTTCTCTAAATTGCTTCTGTTTTTCTGGTTTGGACTATTTTTATGTTTTAATTTATTTTTATTTTGCTAATTTTATAAATTATAAATCAAACTTCAGAATAATAGGTTAAGGACCTCATATATAATATTTACTTATATTTGCCAAGTGTTCTTACTTTACCACTGTGAATTTTTCTTATGCACATTATTTTTAAGACTGTGTAAATATAAATGGGAGGCATTTTGTCTGGTCACTTAATTATTTAAGATAGTATATTCTGACCATAATGGAGTTAAGAAATCAGGACAAATGTGATAAAAATGCGTTTTTCTTCCTTAGTCTGTAAATTTCATCAGTTGTTGGCTGGTCAATAAGGCCCTTGATAATTCTTTCTCCCCTGCTCCAGGGTATTAATTAGGTCAGGCATTGCTTTCATTTGGCTCTTTTGGGGGACAGAGAGTGCTGGGAATTGGACTTAGGGCCTCACCTATTTGAGGTAGGGACTCCACACCAAGCTACATCTCTTGCCCCTAGTTTTCACTGTAGTAGAAATTAATCTTGAAACAACATTCACCATTGTGTGTGTGTGTGTGTGTGCACTTGAGTGCTGTCCCTGCGGAGGTCAGAAGAAGATGCCAGATCCCCTGGAACTGCGGTTATAGGCTGTTCTGAGCTGCTCAGTGTAGGTGCTGGAAACCAAAATTGCAAAGTAGTGAATTAATCAGTGTTCTCTAATATATTCTCATATGTGTGAATCCATTAGAGTGACTTACAGGCTGTGATCCAGGTCATTCAGTAATGACTGTCTCCCAGCGGAAAGACACGAATCCAGTTGTTTGTTCATTAGCCAGATGTCTTGGCCTCCCAGTCTGGTGCTGGAGTTCTGGAGGAGTCTAGAGAGCTGCTGTCTTCAGCTGACCTTGGAATCCCAAAGAAGTGGGTTCTGATATCAGCGGAGGAATGCCTACACACCAGGGCAGGTGAACTTGACAGCGGGACTGAAGGCAAACAGGCAAAAAGCAAAAGCTTCCTTCTGTGTCCTTACATGTCGGCCACCAGCAGGTGTGGCACAGATTTAGAGTGGTTCACCCCACTTCAAATGATCCAAACAAGAAAACCGTCACAGGCAGGCCCAGCTGCCTGGGTTTTAGTTGATTCCAGATGTGGTCAAGCTGGCAGCCAAGATGAGCCATTAGACCATTGCGTGCTCCTGACCACTGAGCTCTCTCTAGCCCTCCCCATTATCTTTGACCTTTGAGTTTGTTCCTCTGTCTCCAGCCTGATATGCTGAAAGCTTAGTTTATTTACTGTAGCCTCTTATGTTTTCTAAAGCGCTTAAGGTTATAAACTTTTCTTTAAAAAAAAATCTTTACTTAATTATTGGTGGTAGGAGGGTGTGTGTGGAGCCCTGTGTGGAGGTCAGAGAATAGTTCTGTGGGACTGCAGCTCCCCTTACACCTTCACGTAGTTTCTGGGGATCGAACTCAGGTTGTCAAACTTCTGCAAGCTCCTCTACCCACTGAGCCATCTGACTGGTCCAACAATTAAAAAAATTAATGTGCGTGTGTGTGTGTGTGTGTGTGTGTGTGCGCGCGTGTGCGTGTGTGCGTGTGCGCGTGCATGAACCTGTGTAAGAGGACAACTTGTGGGATTTGGCTTTCTCCTACCATGTCTGTCCTAGGGAATCAAACTTATTTGTAAGGATTGGTAGCAAGAGCCTTTACCTGCTGAGCTGTCTCATTGGCCTCTGACCTTTCATAATATATTCCTGTGTCACATTGTCTAGGAGAGCCTACAGTTAGATTTGGGATGGAAGGAGATGCTAAATGGGAACCTTTTAAAGTAAACCATATATTACTAGGAAATTGGCAAGAAAAAGCTGGATGATATTTTAAGGATGTCAAAATCAGTCATTAAAAAATAGTTGTAGGGGCCGGGAGATGGCTTAGTGGGTAAATTCTTGTGCAAGCAATGAAGACTGGAGATTGTATCCCCAGCCCCTGTATAAAAGCCAGGTATAGGGCTGTGTGTTCCTGTAACCCGAGTGCTGGGAGCATGGAGGTAGGTGGGTCCTAGGAGCTTGCTTACCAGCCAATATAGTGAAACAGTGAGCCCCAGATTCAGTGAGGGGCCCTGTCGCTAAAAATAAGGCAGGCAGCAAGGCATAGTGGTGCCTGGCTTTAATGGCAGCATTCAGGAGGATGAGGCGGGTGGATCTCTAGTCTCTAGTATGACACTAGCCTTGTGGGCATAGAGAGTTCTAGGTCAGCCAAGATTATATAGCCCCCTGCCTAGAAAACCTAAAAGACAGATCAACCTAGGAAGATAGCCCGAGTCTATCTTCCTGGCTTACACGAGTGTGTTCATAAGCAAGTGCACTATCAGTCGTGTATATAGATAGTGTGCCTTCTCTCACTATCAGNCGTGTATATAGATAGTGTGCCTTCTCTCACTATCAGCCGTGTATATAGATAGTGTGCCTTCTCTCACTTTGCGGTTAGACAACTCAGTGGTGAAGTGCTTGCTGCACAAGCGGGGAGACCTCACTCTGGATCTCCACACCCAATGGAAGCCCAGCGGAGCAGCGCGAGCCTGTAAGCCCAGCACTGGGTCTGGGGGCTGCAGATCTGGGGGCTCACTAGCCAGGCAGTCTAACTGCAGAGCCGGCTTCAGGTAGAGGAGACGTGATCAAGGGGAGCCACCGTGACATCACCATCAGGCCTCCATGTGCCGGCACTGGAGAATCACCCCCCAACGTGCCCACATATACATGGACCCGCATTCACCCACCCCACCACACCCCACAAAGCACAGCCACTGACAAAAAAAGAATACTGTTTAAATTCTCACGATTAGCTCACTCGTGAAAATTTGTTAGAAGTTACAAATTTGGTTTATTTCTCTAATATAAGGGTCCTGGGAGCTTTCTTGTAAATATACAGCCGTCTCGGAACATATTTCTACTCTGTCGTTTCAGGAGCAGCGACAGTGGCGTGGAATAACCCCCTGTCCAGCTGGCTGAGTGCTATGCTCCACTGCTTCGGGGGAGGAATTTTATCCTGTATACTGCTTGCGGAGCCCCCACTGAAATTTCTTACAAACCACACTAATATTTTACTGGCTTCTTCCATCTGGTAAGTTGCCCTCATGTTGCACTATGAGGTGTTTTAAGAAATCTTCTATAGACTGTAATAAATGACTCCTTCGCCTTTAAAGTTGTTTTTGATGTCCGTAATGCGTATGCAGTGAATGAACCCAAATGGTGCCGAAGGTTTTGAGTGCAAAGTCTATCTCTTGCCCTTTCTCCCTTGCCTTCTCCCAGTGCACTTGTTCTTTCAGGTTTTTTTTTTTTTTTTTTTTAATTGGAACATTTTAACACAAAAGAAGGGCTGGAGAGATGGCTCAGTGGTTAAGAGCACTGACTGCTCTTCGGGAGGTCCTGAGTTCAATTCCCAGCAACCACATGGTGGCTCACAGCCATCTGTAATGAGATCTGGCGCCCTCTTCTGGCACCAGACTTACACACAGACAGAATATTGTATACATAATAAATAAATCTTTAAAAAAAACACAAAAGAATGTCAAATATTGGTGCAAATATTTTATTTTGTGAAACAAACTCTAACATTTAGCACTGACATGATAAAAAAAGCATAAATGTGAAAAACTGAACAAAAGTCCAAGTGATAATGGCATATATGTAGTTTTTCTTGTCTTTCTCTTTGTTGGATTGGTTATTTATTTATTTGTTTGTTTGTTTGTTGATAGATTGATTAATTCAAAGTCTCATTAGATAGCACTGGCTGTTCTGAAACTCAGTACAATAGACCAGGTTGTCCTTGAACTCAGAGAGATCCACCTACCCCTGCCTCCCGAGTGCTGGAAATAAAGGTGTGTGCCACCACTGCACAGCTTAGAATTCATCTTTACTGTGCTAGTGAGATGGCTCAGTGGTAAGGAGCTTGCCATACGAGCCTGGCAACCAGAAGTCTAGCCCAGCACTCACATAAAGGCAGGAGGGAATCAGCTACACAGGGTAATCTTCTTGACTTCCACATGTCCATTGTGGCACACAGCTCCCACCCCATCATGCACACACAACCAATAATGAAAATAATTTTTGCTATAATAATTTATAATAATTTAATTACTGAGTACTTATAAAGAGGGATATTATAAACATAGTAGTAATGGTAAGGTAGTGGTGGGAACCTATGGCTGTGGAAAGTAGGTGAGGTGGAATTATTCACTTGCTAGTAATTATTGAATTAGTATTATCAGCTAAAATTCATTTTCATATTTAAGCATGAGTTCTGTGAAGTAGCTACTATAATTATTTTTTCCTGACAAAATCTTTTACTGGTGACATTAAGAGAAAAATATTACTTAAATGCTGTGAAACACTATATTACTTCTGTCTAATCTGTAACTAAATGATGAAATCATCTATTGCTATTTGAAATATCCAATAGCTACGTAAGCAATCTGTTCAGATATGGAGTGACTGAGTGCATTGGATTATTCTGCAGAATAACCCTTCTTCATATGAGGAGGATTCCAAGTTTTACTATGGGTTTTTAAAATTTTTTTTGGGGTTTTTTTTTTTAAAATGCAGTTTGGTCTGTGGAATTATGATTTTTTTTTTAACTAACAATGATTACAAACAAGTTTCTCTCTCAGGTTGCTGATACCTAAGACCGCGACTCAAACTGTCAAATGAGAAAGAAGAGAATATACTGTTTCAAACTCAGACAGAAAAGCCTTACAATGATTTTACTGAAGGCTAATGCTTGCTTTCATTAAAAAACACTACTTTTTCTTTTCATAGTTTATATTTTTTCAGTAGGAGGTGTAGAATTATTTACTTGATAGCTAGCATGTATTGTATAGTATTATATATTAGGTAAATTATTTTCATACTTATGATGAGTTCTCTGAAGTAGCTATTGTAATTAATTTATTTTTTATTTTTTTAAAATAATTTATTTGTTTTTGTTTTATGTACATTGCCTGCATGTATCTCTGTGTGAAGGTGTCAGATCTTGGAGTTAAAGACAGTTGTTAGCTGCCATGTGGGTGCTGGGAATTGAACCTGGGTCCTCTGGAAGAGCAGGCAGTACTCTTAACCACTGAGCCATCTCTCCAGCCCCATGTAAATTTATTAAAGATTTATTTTTATTTTATGTGTATGGGTGTTTTGCTTGAATGTATGTATGTGGAACGTGTATATGTCTGATGCCTTAAGAATCCAGAAGAGGGCATTGGATCCCCTGGAACTGAAATAACAGAGGGTTGTGAGCCACCATGTGGGTGCTGGGAATTGAACCCAGGCCTTCTGCAAGAGAAGCCATTGTTGTAAACTGCTGAGCTGTCTCTTCAGCCCCTTAACAGTTTGAAAACCTAGTTTACTCGTATCAAGTTTCTGTATGGTATTCTTGTATGTGCTCAGTTTCGGCTGACTCCCCATCCTGCCCAACCTCCCTGCTTCTCCTGCGTTTTCCTACAGACCCCCGTATTCTGACTTCCGTTTTTGTATCAGATATATTCTGTTCACCACCCTACCAGTGATAGTTGTTGTTACTTCCTTTTGACAGCCAGGAAATGGAGACACGGGTCATTTGATGTGTTTGTCATATCTAGGTAGGTGGTAGGGCTAGGATCAGAGCAAGTGTGACCATAGAGGCTCTGCGTGTGACAGCTACAGTCTCATAGACTTGCTTAATCATCTCACAGTGTCATCTTCCAAGAACACTTTTAAAGGACTAATGTTTTTTTTAAATATTATTTTAAAAAGATATTAACAGCTTAGAGTTTTAAATGTTGTTAAATGCTGAAACTGTGTAAGAACTAAGAGCCAGATTCTGTATTCCTTCTGTCCTGTTTCTAGTCTTAAATACTAAGCCTCCATGTCTGGGCCTGGACTTGTAGTAATTTCCTACGTGGGCTTGTTGCTTCTTTCATTACCCCCTAAATCTTTTCTTCACATAATGATGAAGCGATTGTCTTAAAATGTGTTATAGTATGTCACGCCAGTGTGCACTAATTAGAAACAAAATCCTGAATTTTGCCATGACCTGTACATCCCGACAAAGTCTCCCCTCTGTTCTCTCTGCTGTTATGCATTGCCAGTCTGCTCCGCCTACTCCTTTCTAGCCATCTTGAGCCTGCTGCCTGGATGTATAAGGGAGTTTACCCCGTGACTTTGTTCTTGCTTCATTTCTCCATGTCCCCTCCACCCCAGACAGAAGCCTTCTGTGACTGTCATCTCCTCTTCCTCTGTTTTTCTTCTCAGATTCATTAACATCGGAGATCTTATCAGTTGGCTTTTTAAAAACACTGCTCTGTCTCACTTCTGGACCAGCTTCCTGTCGGAGCAGAAACTTCCCTTTGTTAGCGGAGCCACTAAGTACTGCTCAGATGAGGAGACAGACATAGGAAAGAACAGAGTGCTCCGTGCTGATTTCTGGATTTGAGCAGCAAGGAATTACAGATCTTGATTAGATGATCCAATGAATGAAATACACTTTCATGCCTGTAAATACATGCCTCTGCATTTAAAAGGTATGTTAGGAGCAGAGACGGAAGAGTGTGTTTGAGCACACACGTACAGGCGTCTGGAAAGACACTTCTGACTCTCTGTCTTTGGTGAGCCCGTTCTACTCCTCACAGAAAAGCAGAGACGGAGGTGGATTGGCTCTTTGACTTGCTGGTCACCCTGCAAAGATGGTCAGATTTTTAAAAGGATGTTTTGTGAGCTTCTACAGATTTCACTTTTTGTCATTTTTGAAACTAACTGTGAATCTTTGGCCAGTGGGAGACTTTTCAGAGGAGCTCCCCCTCCATCTCTGCCCCAGTCCTGGGATTAACGTCCTTGTGTCTTGGCATTATAAGATTCTTGCACTTTTCTTCTGGAATTAGTTTTTGTTTCTTTCAGTGAGAAATAGCTTTCCTAAGCCTCACTCAGAGCGTTAAAGGTGTTGCTCGGGCACCCGCCACACTGAATTAGGGCCACGACAAGGAAAATGACTCGTTCATGTTGATACGTGTTTCTCATTCAAACCCAGGACTATGAAATTTTTATTTCTTTTCTCTGCTACATATGTAATACTTAATTTACCTACACACAAAGAATTCTGTTTCTTATTGGGCAAAGGATATAACAAAATTAGAATATTTTGATGTTGGTAATTCATTTTATTCTGTTCTCTGCCCGTTCACATTTGGTCTTACCCATGTCTAAATGCGGGGTGTGTTACACTGCTGTAGTGTCACGGCCATTATGTCATCTTAGTTTGTGCTCAGTGTATACTTGGTGCATATCTCCAGTTTTTATATCTGGTCTCTAATGTTGACTCTTTGAAACTCTGGTAAATCCCGTGAGGTGAGTACTTTTTATCCTTAACGGGTCATGAAGGTGAGTCATGGAGAGGTTAGTGACTTATCCAGGGTATCAGAGATATTGAGTAGCTGCATCCCGGATTGAAACAGTTTAATCTTTTAGTTGGCGAATAAGCAGTGAATTGTGTTGGACTATGGAAATAGGAATGTTGTCCTTACAGTTCCTTAAATATGAAAAATGATGCTGGCTGCCAGACAGTTTATTTTACTCTTTTAATAATAGAAATTTTAATATTTAGAATAAATTCTTGTCCATGTCTTCTAAATTTAAGAGTCAGATGATTTGGGGACTCGATAGCAAGGTCATCTTTAGCACCACAGCTTCCCAGCACGCACATGGCTCACATCTGGAGGTTAGCGCCATCTACTGGTAAAGACAAGCAAGAACTTGGTTCTCCCGGTGTATATCCACTGTCCAAACACAGCATATACTTTCGTTCAAGTTTTCTTTTTAAAAAATCTATTTATGGGAACAGTATGTACTTTATAATTTTCTGTGTATTGTTTTTATGCCTCAAAATTTTTCTTTAAACTCCCAAGTCTACTGTAGTGAGATTCAGATGACGGTCTATATGAGAGCTGTCGTTATATAGTCATTTTCCAGACATACTGATGAGTTCCTAACTGTTGGTGTGCTGGCTGCAGGGCAGAGCAGAGCTGTTGCATCAGCCTCACATGGCTGCGGCTTGTGTTGATTGGCTCAGTTAAGTGATACTGACTTTGATGGAAAAGGAGACTTGAGAATAAACAAAGCACTGTTCTTGATGATTAGCCTTCCTCTCTGCTCCGCCTAAATTGTTAACCTAAATTGTGCCCCCATCTTAGAACCTGTTTAAACTGGTTTAACTTACATTGTTGGTTGTATCCTGTTCTAGACACGAGTCTACTCTTTGTCATTTGTCTTCCTGTTGATCTGACCTACATGGCTTTACAGCGTGTGAGAAATCCATTATTATCTTCTCCTTTCATTTCTTTTCTGTGTATTCTTTCTAGGTGCTTGCAAGGTAAAGGTATTTTTGGTGTTACAAACTTAAGGTGGAATCACAGTCTTTACAGAGGAGGCATGCTGTTTAATTAATGACTGTTGGTCCAGTGATTCGTCAGAGGGACATCACCTAGCTAATGTAGGTTACAGAGCAAGTGGAGTCGTCTGTCTGCCGTGCTTACGTGTAAGTCTGTGAGCACGACAGTGGACGGTTCCCTTACTCCACGGCAACTCGGCTGGGCACAGGGACTTTGTTAATATGTGAGATTGCTGTATCTGCACTTTAGAAAAATAGGGTGAAACTTAGGACTCAGAAGTAGCAATGATTATATATTATAGACTGTATATTATAGTGTCACATAGTTGAATGTAAAAGTCCCAAACTGCTGTTGTAATAGATTGTAGCACATGTTAAAAGATAGAAGTAAGGAATGCAAATAGAGTCCTTGTGGTTCTTGTGTTGTTCTTCTTGTGAGTGTCTTCTTAATCTAACCTCTAAGAGATAACAAAGTATTGTTTACTTTTATTAAGAGTATATATACAACTTATTATTTAAGTGTAATATGCCTTTTCTGTCCATTGCCTGACTTCCTGTAAATCACTTCTACATTTAAAGACTTTGAAAAAATTTTATGTCCATGTAAAAATTTTAAACATACTCAGATAACATAAAAATTTCTCCAGATACTTCATTTTTTTCTCAGACTCTGTAATTATCAAGTGATTCTTTGATATGTTTTGTGTTTTGCCTCTAGATTGAATGCTAATAAACAGTTGAGAGCTGGTTCTCATCGTGCTGAGGTTTTGGTTAGAGGACAGCTGATAAGATGCAGGATTCCTGTCATCCAGCGACAGTGTACTCTCCTTAGGAGCTCTCTAGCCTTTATTTTATACTGTAAGCAACAGTGTATAAAGGCCGTTTTTTGGCATAGCAACCACCTGCCTCACTTGTGTAGAGCACTACCTGTCTGAGCTGAGATGGAATGAAACAGACCTTGAGGGTCCATGGATCCAGCAGTGTTCGAGTGGTTCCTTGAAGAAGAGGAGTTAGTGAGGAAAGATGAAGAAGGAGCGTGGGGTCTGACCAAACATTGCTTCTCGTGTTAGGTTTCTGGAGCAGTGTGTTGGCAAACATTTCCTGTTCCGTGAATACACTTGAGGGTTTTGAGTTTATGACTCAAGCATTGGAATAAAACTGACTCTTGCTTCCAGGAGAGCCCCAGCCATTTCCCTGCGTGTGTCCTGAGGACGATGTGCTGTGCTCTTTGCTCTGCACTGTCTATTAGGAATAGAAGAAAAAATAGCGCAGTTTCTACCAAACACCACTGATAGTATTTGAGAAGATGCCAAAGAACAGTGAAGTTTAAAACTGTGATTCTCCAGAGAATGGGCGACTTATTCTTAAATGAGCAACTTCATTGGCTAAAGCTAAGCTTATTCAGCCAAATTAAAGATTGAACTTCATAGTCCTTCAACTGCAAGATAGTACATTTTCCATATCCTTAGCTTATTTCCAGTGAACTGTCTCTGTCTTTGTGTAGATTTCAACTTATGCCCTAACCTAGGGGACACAGGTCAAGATGCTAATAGGAGTTGAAATATAACCTTTGTTCATTTATCAAAAAGCTCCTTTGTCTAATTCCTTTTTTTCTAAGAACAAAGACTCTGTGATCATAGCCCACACCTGCTGGAACTGTTGATGCACCTGCTTCCTTTGGTTAATAAATTATATCCCGATTAATTCTAAAACTACATGGGTGAATTAAAAACTGTGTGGAATATTGCAAAGTGTATGACTCCATTTTCTCATCATGACATAGACAGATTATATATGTTTTGTGTGAATTAAAAAACAACCTAGTGTCCGGTCTGCTTTTCATGAAATCATGTTCCAAGCTTTTATGGATAATTGCCTTCTTTGTGTTATGCCATGCTATTAGTGATGGTGGTTTTAATGTTACTTCTGTTCTTCTGATATTATTTACATATTAAAATATTTAAATTTTAATTTCAGGTATATTGTATTTTTTTGCCCGCGTGACCTAGTTTCCCAGGGCTATTCATATCAATCTATTCAAATGCTGGCTGCGGGAATGAAGGAAGTGACCAGAACTTGGAAAATAGTAAGCGGAGTCACACACGCTAGTAGCTATTACAGAAATGGCTGGATAGTCATGATAGCTATTGGATGGGCCCGAGGTAATATTAATGTGTTTATAAGTATTCTGTTATTGATGTACTGTAGCTCCTGAATACTTCAGGAGTGGGGGTCACATACTCTAATAAATCTCTTTGGAAAGTGGAACCTTTTCTTTTTTAGCTACTAAAGTTAATTTAAGAGTTACTTACATCAGTATTAGTGATGAGCCATTATTTTGAACCTTATGGCTTTGTAAAGTTTCTTATGAATAATTGCTTTAGGTTTCCTTGAACCATATGGAATCATAATTAATTATTTTGCCATAAATGAAATAAGTTTAATAAGAAATTTTATGGCTCATGTAAATTAAAAAACATTGCTGAGTGTGTGCATGGTGGTGCATGCCTATAACCTGAGTACTTGGGAGACTGAGGCAGGAGGTTGCAAGTTTGAAATCAGGTTGAGCTACACAGAGATTTTTAGGCTAGCCTAGAAAGCCCCTCTGTAAAAACGAAAACAAATTGCTTTATATTCTTTCCATCTTGTGAGTTGTTGGAAGTAGCAAGTATTCATAGTCACACTGTTCTAATTACTTTATATTTATTTTATATCCTTTCTTTCTTTTATTTTTTCTTCTTCCTTCCTTTATTCTTTTCTTTTTTTCAACTATGTAGACTACTATGTAGATGACTATGTGGATGACCATGTAGACTATGTAGTTGGGGATGGATGACCTTGGACTTATGACTATACTGCCTCTACCTCCTGAGCGCCGTGATCGCAGGAAAGCGCTACCATGCCCGGTTTATGCATTGTTGGGGACTGATGCATGCTAGGCAGGAGCTCCTCCCACTGAGCTGTGTCACTAACCCTGTTCTTTCATATGTAAGAACTGATTTCTGTAACCTCTGTTACAGTATGCTGCAGCTGAAACTAGCTATCATCAAGGAAAGAAATAGGAAGAGAGGACCTTACTTTTCACAAAACTATTATATATATATATGTATGTATATGTGTGTGTATATACACATACACACACACACACACGTCTCTGTGCTGGAGACTGCAGCGCTAACCGTAGATCACAGTGACACAGGTGGTTGTCATGCTGGGGAGAGAGAATGCTGCTGTCTCAGATCTCAATACACAGAAGACAACTTTTTCTTCCTCTCAAGAATTCTATTTTGGTAATCTTGGGTTTGAAACCAGAAGGGGAAATTCTGACTTCCCCTGCCATGTGTTTTCTTAGGAAAATTGGTTAAATATCTTTGTTTGTGTGTTTCTTTTTAGGGGCAGGTGGAGCTATTGTCACGTCTTGTGAACAGCTCCTGAAAGGAGATTGGAAGCCAGCAGGGGATGAGTGGCTGAAGATGTCCTTGTAAGTGTATATATTATGCTGAGATCTGGGCCAGAAGAGCATTTCTGGAACTGTGTATGTGCCTGAAATATACCTGAGACACAAATGGCAATGGGAAGAAAACTAGCAGATTCCGTCTAAGAGTTTACTTTCCCAGATGAGATCTTAAATTAACATCAGTTTTCTGTGGATTCCCCCCCCGCCCCCGCCTTCATAAAGAAGCTTGGAGGCTGGAGAGCTGGCTCAGTGGTTAAGATCACTTGCTGCTCTTACAGAGGACCCAGATTTAGTTCCTGGCACCATGTGACATCTCAAAACAGTTTGTAACTCCAGTTACAGTGGGTCTGATGTCCTCTTTTGGCCTCTGTGGGCACCAGGCACACATGTGGTACACAGTATATACATGCGTGCAAAGCACTCATACACATACACTCATACATACTCATTCAACAGAGAAGCCTACTTAGCCACACGGTGTGGACTTGTTCTCCCTCATATGCAGATCCTAGCTTTTGTGGATGAGATGTGTAGGTATGAGTCGGGAATAAGTCCCGAAACTAGGAAGGGGACCAAGAAAAGGGCAAAGTAGTTTGGAGGAAGGAGTGGGGAGCACGATAGGCCGGGCGCCCAGGCTACAGTTGAAGTACAGAAGCCAGAGCCACACTGTATCAAATTAGACCATGGCGCCTGCAGCCCTGGCCCTGGAATCCCAGAGGAACTGTCTGCTGGATTTTAAAATGGCCTGGTGCCAGGGCTCTCTCCTTTCCCTTGGACGAGGAGTGCCTGTCGTTGTCAGCCAGCATCTGATCCATGGTTGTGCTATGGACGGAGAAACAGTAGAATTTTCCAGTGCTTCTCAATCTTCATAGCAAATCTAATACTTTGATTTAATCTTCCTTAAATCCTCCCCAGTGTTCTTTCCAAATTATCTACAAACCACTTATTTTTTTTAGAGTCGCTCCTTAAGAAAATATCATCCATAATGGTCAGTGTGTATGTCAAAACCCTTTCCTTAATGAGCTACTTTAGCACGGGAACCAAATGATTAGAGAAACAAAATAACATCAAGAGAAATCTAATTCCATGTGTGTGGGGGTCATATGTATGTATGTATGTGTGTGTGTGTGTGTGTGTGTGTGTGTGTGTATGTATGTGTGTATGTGTGTACGTGCATGTGTATTCACATGTGTGGGCATGTTTGTGTGCCCAGGGCTGATGTCATGTTTTCACTGGCATGTCTCCACCTTGCATATTGAGGTGAGGCCTTTCATGCATATGGAGCTCACTGTTTCAGGAATCCTGAGTGGCCAACCTACTCTGGGGATTTCCATGTCTGCCTCCTGTGCACTGGGACTGCTGGGGGCTTTTAGGTTCTAGGGACCCAATGTGGACTCCACACTGTACAGCAAGCGCTTTACCCATTGAGACATCTCCATAGCCCCTCATTTGCCTTCTGTCTTATACTTTGAAATGTTCAATTTTATGTATGTGTTATAACAGTTATACAAACATAAACTAGTAAATATATTAATAATTGTCTTAAAATATTACAAAATAGGAATATGCAATAAAAGTTGAGGAATGACTATTGTAAGACATGTTTGTTATTCAGTTAGATTGTTATGTGAAGTCTGGATCTTATACTGTTTTGAACCCAGTCCTTAGTTTATAATACTAAAATAACCCTTAAAAAATAAACTGGCTTATAAAAATCTTTTGGCATTGTTGGAGTGCAGCATTCTATAGTCTACAGTTTATCAGAGATCCTTACTGGGACACCTGAAGTACATGATAAGTGTGTAAGATAAAAATTCTCCTGACTTGGTAGGTTAGCAGTATTATGGTTTCATACTTTCAGCATTAATACTTAAGATGTCGGCTGAGACTGGCCTGCTGTGCTCAGGGTAGCAAAGTGATGGACTTGAGCTGGCTCACAACGTCTCACTGTGTGGCCTGGGCTGGCCTTGAACTGTTTTTGCCTCCCAAGAACTGAGATTAAAGGTGTGAGCTGGCCGGGCTCACACTGCTTTCTGAGAGTGAGTGCGTGTGTCTCGCTCGCCATGTCTACAGCATCCTGATACTGTCAGTGGTGGCGTTCACACCATGCAGCAGGAGCGGCTTTTCCCCACTTCTCTCATCTGCCTTTGGGAGCGTCTTTAAAATGGATGGTTTTTCAGGAGTAATTCTAGATTTGTGATGGGGCATGAAACCTTCAAGTCCTTTAAAACAGTGTTAGCTGGACAAATGTGTTTCTGAAATACTGCACTGTGGAAACATATGGACATTTTAAAAAGGGTTAGCTCAGCGGTCAAGAACACCGGGTGCCTGTCTTAGTTAGGGTTTACCATTGCTGCTAAACACGATGACCAAGGAAAGCTGGGGAGGAAAGGGTTTATTTGACTTACACTTCCACAGTAATGTTCATCATTAAAGGAAGTCAGGACAGGGACTCAGACAGCAGGAATGTGAAGGCAGCAGCTGATGCAGAGGCCATGCAGGGGAGCTGCTTCCTGGCTTGTTCAGTTGGTTTTCTTATAGAACCCGAGCCTACCAGCCCTCCTCCATCAATCACTAATTGATGAAATGCCCTCCAGCTGGGTCTCAAGGAGGCATTTTCTCAGCTGAGGTTCCTTCCTTTCAGATAGCTCTAGCTTGTATCAAGTTGACATAGAGCAAAGGCAGTGCTCTAACAGAGGGGCTGAGTTGGTTCCCAGAACTCAAGCAGCTCACAAGTGCCTGCAATTCTAATCTGATGTCCTCTTCTGACCTCTGCAAGTGTGTAGGCGTGTGCGCATGCCCATACACACACGTTACACACACACACACACACACACACACACACACACACACACACACACAGTCTGTAAACAAACTCTTAATTATGCTATGAGAAAAGGTTTACATAACTCAGCATTTCTGAAACTTTAAAACTATATTCACACAGTTCATTCTGTGTTAGCATCTGTTAACTGTCCATTAATGATATTTACAGAGCATTCTGAGAAAATTGTAGACACAGTATGTTTGTCGCTGACCTCAAATGTCATTTCCTTTCAGCCCTTCCAAGGTGACGCTGCTGGGATCAGTCCTGTTCACGCTGCAGCACACTGAGCATCTGGCAATGTCAAAGCATGACCTCATGTTCCTGTACACCATCTTTCTCCTGATGGTGAAGGTGAGGAGGCTCCAGCGCACCAGTTTACGTCACAAAGCCATAGCCGCCTTTCCCTTGGTGGGCTCCTTCAGGCTGAGCTAGTACCAAGAACACTAGTGTTTTTACTGCTGAATACAAAAAGATGCATTTGGGAGTTTGCTCCATGCATCGGAATTTTTGGAAGCTCTTCTGCGGTTCTCCATTTGCCCTCGGGAGATGTTTGCGGCTGGATAGGATAGGCAGGCGGTTTATTGGAAGCCCGAGAGTAGTGGAGGTAGGGAGGAAATCAGAGGCGGTCAGGTGGGTCTGCCTTGTTTGTAAGATTGGGGTATGGTTTAAGTTGATACTACTTTTTGTTTTTGTGAAAAATAAGTATGTCTGAAGTTTGGAGGTGAGGGAATCATGGTATTTACAACTATGCTTGCTCATTCTGGTTTGAATATATAAAAGATAATTTTTTCCTACCTCCATCTATGGTTCTCTTTTTTCCTGAGAGAAGTATGTGAAATACCTCCCTTTCCCTCCTTCCCTTCTTCCATCTCTCCTCTGCAATTTCCTTGTCTTCTTTTCGCAGAACTCAGGGAAGCTGAATGCTCGTCCATGGTCAGCCACTTTCCTGAACAGGGAAATCACATACTTTTCTTTCAGATACTTCATGATTGATAAGACCCGAGCCACAGGGAAAGCAGATAAATGGGAAGATCATCCGCTGAGGGGAAAGCCCTCGGGCCCTGTATGCCCACAGACACTGTTGAAATGGAGGCTTTGCAAGTTTGAACAAGGCTGTGTTTCTTGAACTAGGTTTACACATGTCCCAAGGGATATGTGACTTCTGGCATTTTCTGTATAAAGTCATATTGCAGTGCGATCTATTTTCTACCATTAATGATGATCTCAGTGGTAATTAATTTTAAACATGTTAAATAGGAATGCATTATTGGGTAAAATTCACATAGGCTTAAAATTTTCTTATTTTTTTATGTGTATGTGTTTGCCTGCATATATATTTGTGCACCATGTATGTGTCTGGTGTCAGATTTCCCAGAACTGGAGTTACAGACAGTTGTGATCTGCCATGTGGGTGCTAGGAATTCAACCCCGGACCCCTAAAAGAGGAGTCAGTGCTCTTAACCGCTGAGCCATCTCTCCAGCCCCCTGACACAAGATAAAGTTTTTAAGATAAAACTTTGGTCTGTTCTGAGCTAGGTCAAATTTGTATCCCTTCTCCATCAGAGAGTACTTGGAGAACTTTGAGAAAGGTGGATTGCTTATCCACTGCTCCCTAGAAGAAGCTACAGTGTAACAGTCCCCGAGAGACAGAGCGAGGGACCCACCCATTGATAACTTTAAACCTGTAAGGAAGCTCAAGGTTTTTTAATTAAGCCATGTATGATGGCCTTGGTGAAAGTGGTTTCAAAGACTGGCAGAACTGTAAAACAAGCTTAATTAATGGAGGTAAATAAAAGGAAGTGAAGATGAGGAGTATAAAGTTAAAGGGACTTGGGGGAGTGTAATCGGGAGCCCTCCTGGGAGAGCAGTTTGGCAACAGCAGACATTGCTAATTCCACTGTAGGGACAGCCAGCAGTCACGTCCCAGGTGTGCAGGCAGACACCAGCTTTATCCAGGTCACTTAAATGTCCACGTAACAAAGTACTGATTAATGTTGATTTACAAAATAATTACGAATGAGCACTTCATTTTTTTTTTTAAAATTAGCTTTGTAGGAGTCTAATTTAAGTGTAGTAAGGTTTATTCAGTTCAGGAGTACAGCTCACAGTGGCCTGCAATTCCAGTCCCACCGACTTGTGCCCTTTACTGGCCTCCTTAGGCACCAAGCACACACATGGTGCACAGACACACATGCAGACAAAGCATCTGTGCACATAAATAAACTAAGATAAAGAAATTTAATTTTTTAAAAAGAGATTATGGGAGCCTTAGCAGTGGCTGTCCCACTGAGTATATGTCTTTCCCTCTCCAGCATCCATGACCTACCTATAAATCCACAGGGGGTGGTGGGGCATCAGGGACACCTGCCTCCTCCATGGCAGGATGTTGGCAGGTCCAACCTGACCCAAATCTTCCGCAGTCCATCGTAGGGGCTGTGAGTGCAAGACTGCCACAGCTGTGTCACAGCTGGAAGTCACGTTCCACACCACTGCCCCACTCGCTCTGGCTCTTAACCTGTTCCTGGCGTTTCTTCCCTGATGTCTCCTCCCCAAGTCTTAGAGGGGATGTCCCAAGTTTTGCTTTTGGTAAGATTTGCCATTTTTACTATATTGATCCTACCTATCTATGAGCATTACAGATCTTTCCATCTTCTGATGCCTTCTCCAATTTCTTTCTTCAAAGACTCGAAGTTCTTGTCATACAGGTCTTTCACTTGCTTGATTAGAATCACACCAAGATATTTTATATTATTTGTGGCTATTGGAAAGGGTGATGTTTCTCTTATTTCTTTCTTAGCCCATTTATCATTTGTATATAAAAGGGCCACTGATTCCTTTTGAGTAAATCTTATATTCAGCAACTTCACTGAAGTTCTAGTAGAATTTTTGGGGTCACTTATATATACTATCATATCATCTGCAAATAAAATACTTTGACTTCTTTCTTTCCAATTTGTATCCCCTTGATCACCTTCAGCTGTCTTACTGCTCTAAGTAGAATTCACGAACTATGTTGAATAGTCTTGTTCCTGATTTTAGTGGAATTGCTTTAGGTTTCTCTCCATTTAATTTGATGTTTGCTATTGGTTAACTATGTCCTTTGTATCCCTGATCTCTCCAAGACTTTTATTATGAAGGGGTATTGGATTTTGTCAAAGGCTTTTTCAGCATCTAATGAGATGATGTGGGTTTTTTTCTTTCAGTTTGTTTGTATGGTAGGTAGATCACACTGGCAGATTCGCATATCTCCTCTGGGGTGAAGCCTACTTTATCATGGTAGATGATCTTTTTGATGTGTTCTTGGGCTGTGTTTGTGAGTTGGGCTTTTGTTGATGTTGTTTACATCAATGTTCATGATAGAAATTGGTCTGTAATTCTTTTTTCTTGCTAAGTCTTTGTGTGGTTTGGGTATCAGGGTGATTGTGGTCTCAAAATGAATTTGGCAATGTTCCTTCCATTTCTATTTTGTGTAATAATTTGAGGAGTATTGATATTAACTTTTGTTTAAAAGTCTGGTAAAATTCTGCACTAAAATCATCTGGCCCTGGGCTTTTTTTTTTGTGTGTGTGTGTGGGGTCTTTTAATGACTGATTCTATTTCCTTGGGAGTTATAGATCTTTTAAAATTGTTTATCTGATCTTGATTTAACCATGGTAAGTGGTATCTACTGAGGAAATTGTTCATTTCTTTTAGATTTTCCAATTTTGTGGAGTGCAGGTTTTTGAAGTATGACCTAATGATTCTATCTGTTGTTATGCCCCCCCTTTTCATGTATGATTTTGTTAATTTGGATATACTCATTCTGTAACTTCCAGGCCCCTATATTATGTCACATTGAATGAGACTTTATTCTTGATTTCATACCCCAAGAAAGTGGATTGTTTATGGACCTGTTTTAGGAATGTGATCTCAGAAGTTTCTGGTTTGATCTCTTTCTGTGATTTGAAAGAACTGACTGTTAGACTATATGTTAGGCCCCAGAGTTTCCCCAGCAGATCCATTTTGGGACCAGCCTAATTCAAATGTGGACATTTCTGGGTAGTGTGATTTGCTAGGTGAAGGATTGGAAGCACTCTTTGGTCCCCATTCTGTTCTCTGCACTCTCCATGCACATAACTGAAACAGAAGAGATTGGTGGGGAGAAGCCTCCGTAGCCTCTCTTCGGGAAATGGTCTGCATCCACTGAGTCTGCGACCATCGACAGTAGTGTGCTGTTGAATGGGGATTGAACCCAAATCTGTGTCGCATCCTGCTCCTCACTTAACTAGCCTTTCAGCGAGGGTCAAGTCAGCTGCCCGTCCGGGACTCTGCTCCCTCTACAGTGACTGCTGTGTTAAACTGAACATGAGTATAAAGTATTTACCACAGTTTTGACTCAAGCCAGATGCATAGTAGGCAGTATTGGTTGCTGGTGTAGACTGTCAATAATATTCTCTCTCTCTCTCTCTCTCTCTCTCTCTCTCTCTCTCTCTGCCTCCCTCCTCTCCTTCCCTCCTCTCTCTCCTTTCTTTCTTTTCTTTCTTTCTTTCTTTAGCAATGGTTATACTTCATTTGGTGTACAAGGTACATCAAAATGTACTTGGTATTACTTTTGATGGGTAATATTCATTAAATTCATAGTAATCATAGATTTTCCCAGAATTGAGTTTATTTTGTTTCCTGTAGATTTAAAAAAATACATTTTACTCCATTATTTATTTTTCTGTCTCAGTTTTGAGAAACACAAAGTGTACTGAGACTCAAAATTCATTTTTCCCCCTAGGTGAGAATGATGATAACAAAGAACGTCCCCACGATTTTTGCTCCCTTCGAGGTCACCTTGAGCCGGATGCTGTTTGGCTGGCAGCAGCAGTTTTTATTGGGTGAAAAGAAACCGGATGTGAAGCCGTCTTCCAATGGCACCGCCTCGTCAGTGTCCAAGCCCGCCACAGAGGGTGCTGCTAAGAGGCATGCCAAGAAAGAAGACTGACGATTTGACCTGTGCTTAGGAGGCAAAAAGGGAGAGTTACTTTTCCATTAGCGTGCGGCTGTATTTCTGTGTCAATGAGGCCAAGTAAGCTTGTCTGTGAGGAGAGATGAGACAACGAGGAAGAAATGCTTTGTTTCCGGGACACCGCTCTGCTGATTGTAACTCTTGGGGTCACGAGTGTATCATGTGAATTTATTTTTCTGATATAAGATATTCTCCTAATTATTTGAGCAGTTTTATATTAATAAAAGGATAATTTTTTAAATGTTAGCAAAAGTTCACTTGTTACTGCAAAATTCTAAGGCTTTCACACTTATAAAATTCAGTATTTTTTCATTTTTTTGAATGATTCTAATTGTGTTTTAATTCTGCAGAATTAAACCTTTACTTCATATTTACAGTGTAATTCCTGTATATAGAAGACAGTTCCTATTTAATTTTGAACATGGAGAATTTTCCTAAATAATTTTTAACTGAAAATAAACTGATAGTGTATATTTGGTGTATAAATTTGTTTTTCTATTTCTTGCCCACATTAAAAATACCTGAAATTTAATTTATTTAGTTTCCAGTGTTATTTTTCAGTGAGACTACACTGTTAATTTAGTCTCCGTTTGAAGTTTTTCTCAGGCTCTTGTTTTAAAAATGACTTCTCCTCAGAAAAGCAGGGTTACCATTTGTGTGTATCTTTTTCTTTTTGCAACGACAGTGGCACTCTGTAGCCAGGCTGGCCTCAAATCTCCTCCTACCTCGGCCTCCCAAGTGCTGGGACTGCGGGCACGGGCCACGATGCCAGGCTAGTGGTGAGGTTTTTCTGATTACTTATCTTGTGTTTGGAACCTGGGCTGTCTCTGTCCTTACCTTGTGTCCACATCGGAGAGAGTCCCCATGTCACGTGTTCCTCCTGACTCAGTTGTGAATGTGCTGGTGCGTATCTCAGAGACTCAATCAAAATAGTGTCACGTCCGCTTCGGGGGTTTCTTTGTCTCTTGTGAGTTCGCACATGGGCGTCTTTGTGTAATCGGCATGTCACTAGTTTTATCTTCACTGAACACCGCTTTCTCACGAGACTTCTCAGCCCTCCTGGGAACTGCCTAAGCACATTTGCTCTCAGTCACGGAGCCTGACCTCGCGCGCTAGGCTGTTCCAGTGAAGAAATACAACATTAAGTCTGGTTTCTCATTGGCCAAGTAAAGAGCAGACAAGAAAATGTACCACATGATAGATGTATTCGCTTTATTTGGTGTTAATAGTCTGGTTATAACATTCAAATTCTGCGGTATGACTTTTTATACCAAGAATGGTACCTGCCCCCTCTGTTAGGTACTTGTGTCGGTAAGAAGAGCTTCAGTGACGTGAAGTTTTCCTCTTTAGTTTTTAACAAATACGCACAGCAGCAGGTTCTACACTTTAACTTGCTTAAGATTTTGTGTGAGACACTTTTGATAACCTCGGTATTAGAAAATGCTTATTTTTACTATTGTAACAGAGCACTAAATTGAACTCTGTGTTATATATTTGATAATCTGTAGTCAAAGACTTTGTAAAATGAACTTGTTAATACTGGTCCGTCCTGAAGTTTGAATTTAGCTGTGGTTAAAACAGTGATGTTTTACGTTGTGTTCCAAACAAATTCATTAAAGTAAGTACTTTATCACCAGCGGAGCCTTCCTCGTTTTTCCTTGGTGTTGTGAGGAAGGAGCTCAGAGTCCGGTGTTTGTAAGACACGCAGTGACCCCAGGCCAGAGGTGACATTGCTGCAGGATATCCTAGATCCCTCAGCTCTTCGCTCCACTGGAGATGTGGGTTAGGCGTGGAAGTGCCCACCCCGAATCTGCTCAGGTGACTCTTGCTGACCCAGGGAGAAGCATGACTGCCGTCCACAGGCCCCCTTCACACAGCCCAGTCAGAGGTGACCCCGAACCATGGCAGGATCTGGTAGGCCTTAGAATAAAAAGTCGAGAGACGCTAGGAACGCTCCAAGACTGTGTGCCCCTGCCTGCCGTGATACAGCCTCCAGCAGAATGTGCCCAAATAACTGCAAACTGAGCCTCCAGATGTTTCCTTCTTCCTTGCTGACAAGAGCTTCTAGTAAGGGGGAAAGAGCAGGTACGTGGGGTGGGTGGATTTCCGTGGGAGCCCTGGCCATTGTCATTCCGGTGGTCATAAGAAAAGAGGTGAGGGAAGTGAAATGGGGAGACACTAGTGTGAGAAGCTTTTGTCTGTTTCGGCACAACGAAAATACTTCATCAAAAAAATAAAGGAAAAAGTCCGCTTCAAACAGAGGTTGTTTGCCGTTGAGAGGAATGTTGGGAACTGAATCATACGTTTAAAAATGTTTTGGGAAGAGTGGGCAGAAAGATTGTAAAAGTCAGATGGGACGGACAACACATGAATTCAGAGACTGGCAGCATGCAGAGGGCCTGCGCAGCTCGATGCTACACGGAGTCCCAGTGCTGAGAGGGAAGGAGACAGACGGCTCCAGCCCTAACCCAGAGGCGATGTCCATTTGCCAACCACTTGCAAAAGAAAACTTAGTTTTTGCCAGTGGAGTCTCACTGGATATATAAATCACGTTTATTAAGGGCACACCCCATGCCTAAAGTAAATGGCCGGTACAAACAAACTCAATGGTATTGTGGGACATTTTATTTTATTTTGTCTCATATTGTTTGCCCTCCCTCCCCCACCCCTTTGGTTTTTGCCTTACTGGTCTTTTGTTTGTTTATTATGGTTTCTGATTTTGTGTTTTTAAGATTGTGTGTGTGTGTATTTCTTGTGCTTTTTCTTTCTTTTTTCCCTTTTTTTTTGCCTATTTGTTTTTTTTCAATAAAAGCCCTGTACGGTGTTTGCCCTAGGTCTAAATCACATTTTGGTCATGTTTGTTTGCTCATTCAGCAAATATTAAATGCCAGTTTAGGTCAAGACTCCTAGATCTGGAAGATACGGAGCACAAGAACACCTGCTGCTGTGGAGTTAACGTTCTGGCGGTTGAGAGAGGAAATGTGTTCCTGGGGGGAGATGGTCCCGAGTGGATGCTAAGCAGGGCTTAGAAAGTGAGAGAGTGTCCGCTGGATTGAAGCTCTTGGTTCTGCTTCATGACCGATTTGAAGGAACCGTGGAGTTGTTTCTTCATTAACTTGATTTACTGAATTTATTTTTCTTAATAAGACAATTTCTCTGTCATTTAAAATAGCTGATGCTTTCTTTTCTTTTCTTTTTTAAAAGTAAGTATTTACTAATCCAGGCTGGCCCGGAACTTGTGATGTAGTGTAGGCTGTCCTTAGCTCCAGGTCCTCCCATCCTTGTCTCTGGTGCACCGTGGCAGCAGGCATGTGCAACTATGCTTAGCTAACACAATTTATTCTTATTGTCCATTTTTAAGACAAAAGTTGCATACAATAAAATGCACAACTTGTAAGCACCCCCCACTGGGGTTTCTCCCGGAGTCTGTGCAGGTGTGCATGCGGAGGGCAGGAGTCAGAGTTGGGGGTCTTCCTCAGTTGTTTTCTGACTTATTTCATTCAGTGTGTGGCTGTGTGGGCATGTGACTGCCATGGTGTGTGTATGAAGGGCAGAGCACAGCTTCCAGGAGTCTGCTCTCTCCTACCATGTTGATGACCGGGAGTGAGTGCAGGTTCAGCCTTGGCAGTCAGGGCCTTTACCCCTGAGCTGCCCCGCTGCCGTAGTCCCCATTTTGACATAGAGCCTCTCACTTAACCTGGACCTCACTGGTGTCTCCACTGTCCAGCGAGCCCCAGGGCTTTTCCTGTGATCCCTGTGTGGACATGGCAGTTCTTTGCACAAGTGTTGGGGAGCCTGAGTTCGGTTCTCACAGCCAACACTGTACCAGTCGAGCCCCCTCCCAGCCTCGTGAACTGAGTTTAAGCCAATGGCTATGTACACCTAACCAGAAAATGAGAATTACAAGGACCTCAGGGAATTCGTATCTGGTGCCACCCTCTGTTGGACATAATATAAATGAAATGTGCTAGGTTCTCTTTCATGTGGCGTTCTTAGAAACCACGTGTTTGTAGATGGCTGTGTTGCATGGAGGGGCTGCTTGTTTGTCCCAGCTGCCCAGAACCGAAATAATCACACAGGAATTATAGAGCTAATTGTCCCATTAGCTCTAGCGTCTTATCGGCTAACTCTTCCATCTTAATTTAACCCATCTCCATTAATCTGTACTTCACCACGAGGTCATGGCCTACCAGTAAAGTTCCAGCATGTTTATCTCTGGCGGTAGATCCATGGCGTCCCCCTGACTCTACCTTCTTCCTCCCAGCATTCAATTCCATCCTCCCCACCTACCTAAGTTCTGCCCTATCAACAGGCCAAGGCAGTTTCTTTATTAATGGTAATCACAGCACACAGAGGGGACTCCCACATCACGGTTGTCCCTTGTGTTTGTCAGTGCGGTCATCCTACTGATGTGGAGCAGGCAGTTTCTAACTTGGGATGTTTTAAATAATTATGAACATCTTTTTTGCATAACTCTTATTCAGTGTGGTTTTCTTTTTGGTAAATAATTAGGAGGAATATGGTAGGTCATGTTTGGTTTTATTGAAACAAAACAGCTGTGTGTTTTTCCAAAGCGCTCGCACTGTTTAATGTTCCACACCAGTGTCCTCAGCAAGGGTCAGTGTGTCAACGTTTCATGCTATCTGTTTCCAGTGGACACTTGTCAGGGTTTAGAGCTTTCTTTGCCCTGATGGTGAGTGATGTGGGACACTCAGTGTGTATTGACCCCCAATTATCTGTTCTGATGACTGCCCATATAAATCAGAACTTTCTTCCTATTAACTTGTAGAAATCCTTTCTGTATCTCAGGTCAATCCTGTTATACTTACTGTCTTTCTGGTGACCTAACCTACTTATAATTATATATTTTCATGAATAGATTTTTCTTTCTCTTCCTCTCCCCTGTCTCTCTTTTGCTCCCTCTTTCTCTTCCTCCCTCTCTTCCTTCCTTTCTTCCTTTCTTTTTTAAAGACAGGTCTTCTGTGTAGCTCTGGTTGTCCTGGAACTCACCCTGTAAACCAGGCTGGCTTTGAACTCAGAGATCTGCCTGCCTCTGCCTCCCACGTGCTGGGATTAAAGGTGTGTGCCTGGCTCAGATTTTAAATTTTTAAAGACAACTAATTTCTTAGATTTCCTTTTTATTGTTACTGCTCTTTCTGACTCATGTCATGAAGAGGCATGCCAATCTGAGGACATTCAAATAACAGTCTCTCGAGTAGTGGCTCTCAACCTGTGGGTCATGACCTCTTCAGGGTTCATATATCAGACATCCTGCATATCAGATATTTACGTTACAATTCATAACAGTAATGAAATACAGTTATGAAGTAACAATGAAACAATTTTATAGTTGGGGTCAGCACAACATGAGGAACTGCAGTAGAGTTTCGCAGCATTAGGAAGGTTGAGGACCACTGCTCTAGAGAAAGATTGGTAAACACTTCAGGTCGCTATGTGCGGCAGGGATGCTGTCCCTCAGGGAGCCCCTCGTGTCTACTGTTGCCTCTGCACACATTTTGTAAGTTGCCGTGTTTCCTGTGTCTGTGCTGTGTGTCACAAGTCAGGACTTCAATGGCTGTGTCTTAGAAATCCTCCTGCGTGTGGATCTTCTCCCAATTTCCTTAATCTCTCACTTCTCAAGTTCTTGTTTTTCTAGAAATCTTAAAAAGCTTGCTTCTACTTTTTATACACACCAATGAGAGTCCACATCTCTAATTGTCTTTCTTTTTTATATACGAATCCAGTTCCCTTCTTTCTTGCCCCCCCCATCTTCCCTTCCTCCCATCCCCTATCTGCGCCTCAGAGAGGTTAAGGCCTCCCATGTGGAGTCAATGAATTCAGTCACATCCCTACGTTGAGGTAGGACCAAGGCCCTCCCCCTTGTATCTAGGCTGAGCAAGGTTTCTCTTCACAGGAAATGGGCTCCAAGAAGCCAGATCGTTACTTTTCATTAACATGAGATAGTGAACTTGGAGCTACTGCCTCAGTTGACCTTTGGTGACAGTTGAACGCCTCTCATCTTAGGATCCTGCATTATGCATAATTGGGTTGCGAAAAGTCACTTTGTACTTTATAGTATGCTTTGAAAATGGCATGTAAGATTTTTAAAACCACGATTTTATAGTGAAAGGCTAGCCAGCCCATGGTGGAAATCAAGTTGTATGTAAACTCGTACAATGTGTCCTGAGCATGCCCCTTATGTCATGTTTGAATCTCATGCGTGAGGTGGGAGCCTTTTATACTATCCCATGTTTTATTCTGATTATTCCGCTATGCTGTGGTGATGGTCTGATAATAGAGGTTCTCTGTGCAGTATTCTGATTCACGCCTTCATTAATTCTGTCATTTTAATCACACGTGTTTTATCACATTCACATTCCATGTGAATTTCGTGTTCTCAGTTGGATACAGGTCTCAAAAGCCCCCATTATTCTCCCCTGTATTGCCTAGTATATATTACCATGAATTTTGTGGTAATTAAATCCATTAGGTGGGACCTTGAAAGTCCCTTCCTA
Organism: Dicrostonyx torquatus; assembly: GCA_028555095.1. NCBI lineage: Eukaryota > Metazoa > Chordata > Mammalia > Rodentia > Cricetidae > Dicrostonyx > Dicrostonyx torquatus. Next base: position 998,579 of record JAQHUG010000167.1, read on the forward strand.
TCCCCTTCTGATCTGCATAGTGGGTATATTCTCTTTGTCCTCCTTACCCTGTTCCTCCCAGTGAAGGATAAATTGCAGAATCTTTGGATTGAAGCAACTTCAGGCGTCCCTTCTGACCAAATCCATGGCATGCTGGAATGACTAGGTTACCCTGTAAAGGTGACCTGGTTCTGTGTTTTATTTTGTGTGTCTGTTTCATTGTGCTAGTGGAAATAGATGCTAAGTGTGTGCCTTTGTAAATATTAGTGTTATGAACAATATTGCTCATATCCTTTGGTGCACACACTTTCTCCCAGTGTATTTTAGGGTACGAGGGTGCTGGGTCCTGGAGTATGAGCATGTTTAACTTCTGTAGACAGTTCCAAAAGCTTCTCTGCAAGAGTTTGCACAGGCTTATATGTGTGCGCATGGATGGTGTGTGTGAGGTCCAGTTCCCACACACTCACAGCAATACTAGGTCTTATGTGTCTTTGATAATTAGTGCTTATTTTAACATTTCTATGTGTGGGGTTGGAGAGATGGCTCAATGATTAAGAGCACTTATTGCTCTATCAGGGCACCCAAGTTCAGATCTCAGCATATTACATGAAGTGTCTGGCAAATGTCTGTAATGCCAAGGACTTACAAACCCTCTTCTGGCCTCTGGGGGTGCACATGCACATAAAAATGTCTTCTGTTTTCCTGCTGGCTATAGAACTGGGATGCTTCAGTAGACTTGTCAGCAACTTTGGTTGTATAGATATGATCCACACAGAAGTATTTATGAATTTATACGCTTCATTTTTAAGGAAGTCAGTTTAGCAGTATTCCTTTTAAGATTAAGTTTTAATTTTTTTTTGGTCTTATTTAAGAATTCTTTTCAGGCTAGGGAAATGGCTCAGTGAATAAGAGCTCATGCAAATATCGTCACAGCCTGCAGGTAAGGATAAGGTGTGCTAACTTTGGGGCCTGTCATGGAACTCGCTCTTGTAGACCAGGCTGGCCTCAATTTCACAGAGATCTGCCTTCTTCTGCCTCTCAAGTGCTGGGATTAAAGGTGTCCACTACTGCCCAGGCTGGCCTCAAACTCATGCTCCTCCTGCCTCTACCTCCTTCAGCAAATCCTACCGGCATGTGCTACCACAACCAGCTGTGTGTGTGTGTGTGTGTGTGTGTGTGTGTGTGTTCATGTTCATGTTAGGGAGTGTACATGATGCAAGCATGCATTGGGGCCAGAGGAAAATGCCTGGCTGCTGCATCATTCCAACGTGAGACAAAGTTGCTTGCTGAATCTGAAGCTAGGCAGGAACCAGCAAGCCCCAGTGACATCCTGTCACCACCTACAGCCCTGGTGTTACAGGCGTGTGTAGCTGTACCTGGCCTTTGATATGGCTGTTGGAATCAGATGGTCGGTTTTATTCCCATAACATTTATGTCAAGTCCTGACTGCACTGGTGGGCACCTCTGGCCACAGACACACTGGTTGTCATTGTAGTTCACAGGATTCTGAGCTGGGTAAACTTCTCCAGCAGCCTCCACATAGAACTTTCCAGAAGTATGAAAGCTAGCCAGCAGGAAAAAAGGCTTCCTGGTCACTACCAACTACCAAGTTGTTTTCTCCATGTTCCATGACAAAGTGTGTGGTGCCTTCAGCGTTAGGTCTTACCATCAAATTCTGGTGGGCGATTCAGAGCAATGACAATAGACTTCGGGAAGTCTCTGGCATAACTCTGGTCAGAAGCTAGGTGGGGAGGTATCTGGCACTGGGTGTTTTATTGTCAATTTATATCTTCTAGGAGGAGCATAATTCTTGTGTAGGGTAATTCCAATTAAACTCACATACATGTGTAAGTCTTAAACACCTTTAGGGTTAGTTAACCCTCCCCAGCCCCTTCCTTGTCTCACTCTCCCCGCGTAAAAGTCCCTCCCATTATGCCTCCTTTCCCCTTCATATCGCTCATAGAACAAAGTTTTTTTAAATTATGGTGAGACTTAATTTATTTTTCTTAGGTTGTATATGTTTTGGGTATTTTATTGAACAACTTTCCTTAACCCCAGATTATGAGCTCCTTCTCTTAAACTTCCTTCCAAAGAATAGTGTCACAGTTCTAGTTCCTATCTTTAAGCATTTGATACACTGAGTTACTTCTTATCTTATTGTTTAGTGAAGGGTATTAATGCAGTTTTAGAATGTTCTGACTTATGATTGTGTTGTTTACACACAAGAAAAGCTTCATTCCTTTCGATGTACGCTGTATATTTGTCTTGACTCATATGCATATTAGATCAGAACCTCTAGTGAAAACTTGATTTTAAGCTGTGAATGACTGCTGTTTCAGTACAGTCTGAATGCACTTGTTTTGTTTCTGTGCTATGGGACAATGGTTTTGTACTCTATAAAGATTTGTCACTTGTATTGGTTTAATAAAACGCTGATTGGCCAGTAGCCAGGCAGGAAGTATAGGCGGGGCAATCAGATTAGGAGAATTCTGGGAAGAGGAAAGGCTCAGTCTGCAGTTGTCACCCAAACGTAGAGGAAGCAACAAAGGCAAGAATTATGGGTTAATGTAAGATGTAAGAATTAGTTAATAAGAAAGCCTGAGCTAATAGGCCAATCAGTTTATAATTAATGTAGGCTTCTGTGTGTTTCTTTGGGACTGAATGGCTGTGGGACTGGGCAGGACAGAAGTCTGTCAACATTGGCTGGGCAGTGACTATGGTGGGCAAGAATGCCCCTGAGAAGTTATTACATAAGGTGAACTTGCAAATGTGAGCCACTTAATCCTTCTTTAATAATTTATTATTTGCCAAATAATAGCAATTTATTCCTTTTATATAGATGCCTAAAGGAAGAAAACAAACCAGTTTTGTCAATTTGCTAAGCATCTATAGTAATAATCATAATTTAATTTTTTAATTGGTAAATTTGTGGACTTGTTTCATCAAGCTTCTTGGGTTTTGCGAGGCCAACTGTAAACGGATTCAGTCAGATTTATAGGCCTGGAAGGCTGAGAGGCATGCTTAGGACCGTGATAAATTAATCATCCTAACACTACCTGTGAGGCCTACCGGGAACTAGGCCAGTCAGTCTCTCCTGGAAGCAGTCTCTCCCATGTGTGCATTTTCTGCAAAACTTCAGAAAATTCACTGTAATGATGTCTCCATCACCAGAGACTGCAGAACTCATCATTACATGGCTTTGTTTCTCCATTCCTGCCCATTTTAGGAAGTCAGTGTGTTTAGAGGAGTATTTTACTAACTTCCTGGGTGATATTTTTCATTGGATGAGTTTAGGAATCACGCTCATTCCAGTTTCTCTTATCTCTCCAAACAAATGTTCTATCCTTATAGATTACTGTATTTCCAGGGTCTCCTGACCCCAATTATGTTTTATAAAATTTGCTTACATTAAGGTTCACTCTTTGTGCTGTGAGGTTGCATAGACTTAACAAATGCATAATGTTGTATGTTCACCATTATAATATCCCATAAAACACTCTTTCTGTCACCCCTCCTTCCCAAACTTCTGAGCTTCACTTACTCAACTCCCTTTGGACCTGAATCCCTGACATCCTATAGTTCCTTCTTGTATCATTGCTAGGATTTGGCTTTCCCTATGGTTGGAGCTGTCATATGTAGCTCTTCTTGGCTGGCTCTTTTCACTTAGCCAATACTCATTTCATATTAACTTGTGCCTTTTTGTGACTTCCATGACTCATTTCATCTCTCAATACTGTTCTGGTGTTTAGACATCATACCACAGCTTTTTACCCATTTACCTCTTGGAAGACATTTTGGTTGACCACGAAGAAACCTGCTAGAGATGTTTATGTGCAGGTCTTTATGCAGGGTGCACCTTCCCAGGTCCATCGGGTAAACACCTGCTAACTTCTGTGCTGTATGGGAGGACTTTACTTTGTCAGAAACTGCCACGCACTCTTCTAAAGTGCCCTGAACTATTTTTTACAGCCCAGCAGCATGAAATGAAGGTTCTTTATCTGCTCTTCATTCTCAGCAGCAATTGGTGTCATCTGGTTTTGGATGAAGGCCATTCCAACAGGGTGTATTGGTAACTTGTTTTAATTTGTTATTCCCTAACAACAAAAGATAACAGCCATTTCACATGCTTTCCTCTTATGCTCCAAGCCTAAATGTAAGCCCCTTTCTTAGCTGTTAATTTTAAAACTTTATATATGTGTTTTGGATGGAAGTGATTAGTGTCAATGGCCAATCTAATACAATCTTGAATCATGTGGGAGATGGGCCTTGGGGTGTGCCTTGTTTTCTTTTCTTTTTTAAAATTTATTTATTTATTTTTTTTGAAAATGGTCTTTTCTCAATTTTCATACCAATCCCAGTTCCCACTCCTTCACCTCCTTCTGTTCCCTCCACCTTCCCCACACCCCACACCCCATCCACTCCTCAGAGAGGTCAAGGCCTCCCATGGGAAGCCACCAAAGTCTAGTACATTGCTTTGAGGCAGGACCAAGCCCCTCCCCACAATATCCAAGATGAGCAAGGTATCCCTCCAGAGGGAATGGGCTCCAAAAAGTACAAGCAGTAGAAATAAATCTGGTCTTATTGCCAGTAGCCCCAAAGTCTGCCCCAGCTATTCAACTGTCACCCACATTCAGAGGGCCTCGTTTGGTCTCAGACTAGCTCTCCGCTCTCACACCAGAGTCAGTGGGCTCCCATTAGCTCAGGTAAGCTGTTCAGTGGGTATCCCCATCATGATCTTGAATCCTTTGCTTGTATTCTTGCTCCTACCTCTGTTCGACTGGACTTTGGGAGCTCAGTCCAGTGCTCTGCTGTGGATCTCTGTATTTGCTTCTGTCGGTTGCTGGATGAAGGTTCTATTATGACATTTAAAATAGTCATTAATCTGACTACAGGGCAAGGCCAGTTCAGGCACTCTCTCCACAATTGCTTAGGGTTTTAGCTGGGGTCATCCTTGTAGTTTCCTGGGAATTTCTCTAATGCCAGGTTTCTTGCTAGCCTCAGCATGGCTCCCTTGACCAAGATATCTCTTTCCTTTCTCTCCCTTTATGTCCTTCCCCTATCTTGAACATCCCGTTCCCTCAAGTTCTCCTCCCTCTTCCTTTCTCCCCTCTTCATTCCCTCCTGCCCTTCTTCTTCCCCTCACACCCACACTCCCAATTTTCTCAGAAGATCTTGTCTATTTCCTCTTCCCAGGGCGATCCATGATGTTTCTTTTAGGGTTCTCCTTGTTACCTAGCTTCTCTAGGGCTAATGGTCTATAGGTTGTTTATTCTTTGCTTTATGTCTAATATCCACTTATGAGTGAGTACATACCATGCTCATCTTTTTGGGTCTGGGTTGCCTCATTCAGGATAGTTTATTCTAGTTTCATCCATTTGCATGCAAATTTCAAGGTGTCATTTTTTTCTGCTGAGTAGTACTCCATTGTGTAAATGTACCATATTTTCTTTATCCATTCTTCAGTTGAGGGACATCTACATTGTTTCCAGGTTCTGGCTATTATGAATAACACATATTTGAGCAAATGTCCTTATAGTATAATTGAGTATCCTTTGACTATGTACCCAATAGTGATATTGCTGGGTCTTTAGGTATGTTGATTCCCAATTTTCTGAAAAACTGCCATGCTGATTTCCAAAGTGGCTGTACAAGTTTGCACTCCCACCAGCAACAGAGGAGTGTTTCCCTTACTCCACATCCTCTCCAACATAAGCTGTCATTGATGTTTTTGATCTTAGCCATTCTGACTGGTATAAGATGGAATCTCAGAGTCATTTTTATTTGCATTTCCCTGATGGCTAAGGATGTTGACCATTTCCTTAAGTGTCTTTTGGCCATTTGAGAGTTTTCTGTTGAGAATTCTCTGTTCATCTCTGTACCCCATTTTTAAATTGGATTATTTGGTATATTTATGTCTAATTTTTTGAGTTCTTTATATATTTTGGAGATTTTCTACCCAAGATTTGGAGAAATCTATCCAAGATTAAGGGAGATCGTTCCATTTTCTGATTGTGTCTTCAGTTTCATTCTTCAAAGACTTAAAGCTCTTGTCATACAGGTCTTTCACTTCTTTGGTTAGTGTTACCCCAAGATATTTTATGTTTTTATTGTGTGGCTATTGTGAATGGTGATGTTTATATGATTTCTTTCTCTGCTTTTTTTATCATTTGTATATAGAAGGGCTACTGAGTTTTTGAGTTGATCTTGTATCCTGCCACATTACTGAAGGTGTTTATCAGGTGTAGGAGCTCTCTCATCGATTTCTGGGTGTCACTTATGTATACTATCATATCTACAAATAGTGAAAGTTTGACTTCTTCTTATCCCACACCTTGTTTTCTTATAAATTTTAGTTTTACCATGACAGTGGAAAACCCCAAAACTTTCAGGACTATATTAAGTAATAATGCCAGGCAATGGTGGTACACATCTTTAATCCCAGCTCTTGGAAGGTAGAGGAAGGCAAATCTCTGTGAGTTTGAGGCTAGCCTGGTCTACAGAGTGAGTTCCAGGATATCCAGGGCTCTACACAGAGAAACTCCGCCTCAAAAAAAAATGTAATAGTAACTGCGTGTTCAGTGACTCTCAAACTTAGGATTCACACAACTCAGCTGTGATGATGATCAATCTTATGTGTCAACTTGGTTAGAGTATTCATTTATTTAATCAAATATTAATATATGTGTTGCTGTGCAGATATTTTATAGTAACTGGTAATATCTATCTTGAGTTAAGTTTACCAGTGAGGTGTGTTTCTTGGAGAACATAGGTGGTTTTATCTAACTTTTAAATACAGTTGGTTAATTTATGTCTCCATTGGTGAAGTTGAAGCCATTTATACTTTGGTTATTATTGATAGATCTCAAATAATTTAAAAATTTCTGTTCATGGTTGTTCTGGTTGATTGGATTATTTTTCTTCTTTTCTTTTTCCCCTGTTAATATCAAAGTTTGCTGCCTTACTACATGTGATGTAATGCATTTCTTCCTAGTTCTTTTTCACATACATCTCTCAAAAACTCCATTCTTTCTTGTGCTCTTGTGACTGAGACTGTCTTCCTTCTTCTGTGTGTGTGGCGTCTTCTGCCGCTCTGGCTTGGTTGTCATGAACTGCCTTAGCTTGTGCCTCTCTTGAAATGACTTTACTTCACCATCAGTTTTAGAATGTTTTCTGTCTATAGTACCCTGAGTTGACAGCTACTTTCAGGACTTGAAACATCATGCTTCCCTGGATTTTCGGGTTGCTCATTGTGAGACCTGATGTTCTGATGTGTCTGCCGTTGTTGGTGAGTTGATGCTTTTCCCCACAGCTTTGAACACCATCAAAGCTTTGCAGTTTTAACACCTTTACTATTATATATCTTGGGGAGAGTTTTCTGTGGTTGTCTATATGAGATTATGAATGTCTCTTGTCTCTAAATGTCCATTTTTATAGATTTGGGAATTTTCTAGTATAATTCCCTGGAATAGACTTTTCTATGCCTTTAATGTTTATTTCAGCTTCTTCTATCCCATGGAGTCTTAGACTTGGTCTCTTGATCATATTTCAGAATTCCTGGATTATGGTCCTGCTTGTTTATATTTTCTCCTTATTGATGTTTGAGACTAGTGTTTCTTCAGCCTTACCTTCCATTTCTGGTGTTATTTCTTCTGCTTTGTTGAGTGATTTGTGATGCAGTCTAACATGTTTCTTATTTGATTGAGTTTTTCCACATACACCCCTTAAATTTTAAGAGATCTCAACAGCTGTTTTGAATTGTCCTCTTTATGTTATTCGCTTTTCCACTTACAATGCTGGTGTTCCTGTCCGCTGACTTTCTTCTCCAGGTCCTTGATTGATTTCATCTGCTCATTTGTGCTTTTGCTGAGGTGACCGATCATATTCACTAGTAAACTTGTGATCGTTATACAGTATTTTGCCTCTTCCAGCCTTTGAATCCCGTAGGTGAAGAGTTTGGCTTCTTGGAGGAATTCTGCTATTTTGCTGTATCATCTTTCTCTGTTGTGCTTTGCACATCTATTGGTTTGGCTGTCACTTCCAGTTTCGATGGGGTCTTCTCATTGAGCTGCTTTGGAAGGTTCAGTCTGCAGTACCACATTTGCAAGAGTCTTCTGTTTCCTCTCCCTGCCCTGAGTCATGCACCTGAAGTTGTCTTCAACTTGACTTCTTCCCCGTGCATTGTCCATCTTTTCTTGATAGCAGTAAGGTATCCTATCATGGCCTTCCTTCCCATGCATTGTCTATCCTTTTTCGATAGCGGTAAGGTATCCTGTCACAGACTTCATTTATTTCTCTTCTTTTTGCTGTGATAAAATAATTTGGGGGAAAAAGCAACTTAGACAGGAATAGTTTATTTTAGCTCTGGGCCCAAGGTGACCTATCAGGGTGGGAAAGTCAAAGCACTGAAAGTTCAAAGCAGTCAGAAGAAGGAAGAGTTGAACAAATGAATGGAGTTGCCAGCTCACTGGTTCCATTCCTATACTCCAGGTTCCCCTCCATGCTTACTTAGGGCATGGTGTCACCCACAGTGAGTAAGCTTTCCCACCTGGGTTAATGTAATCAGGATAATGTCCATCAGATATACCTAGAGACCCATCCACTGGAGATTCTAGAGTTTGTCAAAATGGCAATGAACATTAACCATCACACTACCTTTGCAAATTTCTGAAGCTCTTCTCTTTTTTTCCATGCTTACAACACTATTTTCTTTCTTGCTGACTTTTCTCCTTGACTGAGTTTTATGGAACACATTCCTGGTCTAGCTTACCTTGAAGTAGAAGTTAACTCTTAAATGTACTTATTGTAAACCAAGTACTCATCTAAATTCCTCTGTGTTGAACATTGCTCTTTCTTTGAATTCTAAGTTCAAAACAATTCTCTGTACATCATTACCTAGTATTAGAGATGAACACACATTTCATGGTGGGACCGATACTCACAGAAGATGTTACTGTTTTCAGAGCTCTCCTTTCACTGTAGCCGTTGGAGTCTAGCCCGGCTAGTTGACTTTAACAAAAGAGATTACCCTTCACAATGAGCTTATACCTTATCCAATCCATTTGAGGCTCAAGATCTGAGACAGTTCACCCAGGGAAAAAAGATATTTCCTCAAGACTACAATCAACCACTGCCTGGGTTTCCAGCCTTCCCTACATGTTTTGGACACGCCAACTCTATAAAGGTATAAGGCAATTCCGTAAACGTATCTCTGTGCATATGTATGTTTTCATCCTTGTTCCACCCATCCTCACTGATCCAAGAACATAGAATTGTGAGGAATAAATTTAATCAAGAATGTAAAAGACCTGGTTTTGAAAATTTTCTTGCCTTTAAAAATAATCTGTCAGTTATGCTAGGCCTTAGCCAAAGTTGGTTGCTTCAACACTGCAAATGTGACTTTGGGTGATTGCCCAGGTAGCCAGCTGTCTCTGTGACTTGTTACATATTTTGGAAGTTGTTTGATTGCACTTCCTAATCACTCAGGTAATGTTATTTCCCTTCTCAGATCTTTGATTGGGTTGAAGATTAGATAAATGTAGTTAGTTACTTTCTTCTCACGACTTGGCCAATTTATTGATTGCATAAGAATTAAGTTAGTTGACTGAGATGGAGGGGGGAGGGCCTTGGGCTTCCCATAGGACAGGGTATCCTGCACCATCATAAGGAAGCAGGGGGAGGGCAGTGGGGTAGTGGGAGAGCGGGAGGGCCGGGAACAAGGGGAGTAAATGTAAATTTTTCTTTTAACAATAAAAATTTAAAAAAAAAAGAGTAAAAAAAAAGAGAAAAAAAAAGAATGTAAAAGACCTATGAACGAAACAGTGCTAACATATAAGAAAGGATATTTAAAGACATAGAAGGACATCCATTGTCTATGTCTTGGCAGTTTTCATATTGCTAAGATGGCCATACTTTGCAAAGCGATCTTGAGATTCAAAAAACCCTAATCGAGATATCAATAGCTCATTTTTGCTGTAGTAGTTAAAACGGTCTTAAATTCACGTGGAGGTTATACATGAGTTCAGCCACATGGGTACCTTACTGAGGCTGATCTCCGCTCACCACTAACAGGTACTTGATCTGCCAGTACTATTTCCTCAATATTGCTCCATTTCTTGGGATTATCAGTCAGTTATGCTAGGTTATCACACTAGGCTACTAAGTTATGGAACGGGCAGCATTGTGCCCTTAGCAGAATGGGTATTGACTCTGGGTACATATTTGTTATTCTTGCACATAGTACTTCTAACAAAGCCGGCACCTACAGACTTACAGAATGCCTTATGCCATCACGGTATTCCCTCTAGCACTGATTCTGATCACGGAGCTCAGATCACAAAGAACCCAGTGTAGCAATAAGCTATGGTCATGTATGTTCCATGCTCCTCTCATGTCCTCTCTATTGCCTTCAGCTGGTTCTCACTAATCTTGTAGGAAGAACATACATCAGACAGGACCCAGGAACCCTACATAACATTTTAAACCTTGGTTAACAGAGGTTTTGTCTAGTTGCCGGAATTTCTAGTTGCTATAAAAAGGGAACTTCCACATCTTTTCACATGAATCAATTTAAAAATCTACAAAAGCAAGGAAGGTCATTAGTATAATAGTGAGAATTTGTCTTGACAGCTATACTTTATTCCAGGTCCCTTCTGCTGCTGAGCATAGGGCTGTTTGGGTCAAGGATAGTTCAGGGATAGTTTGGGGATGTTTCTCTTGATATATATATATTTTTTTAAATTCCTAACTTTCATAGAGGATATGCCATCCTGTCTCCCATAGAGCTTGTTCTTGCTGAAGTGGAGTTGGGGAGTGGGCAGGTAGGCTTTTGGTACCTGGCTCTTCCTCAGGCAACTTTAGCCACATTTCCCAGTTTTTCCGTAGGACTTTACATTAAAACGAGGTTAGAATACAGGTCATAATATTCAACATCCTGTGCTCTCATAGGATACAGTCCATCTCAGGCATGTAACCAGGGGCTGATTAACTATCAATAGGTTGTATAGAGAGAATTGGATCATAAATTGCTTATTTTGTTTGCTTTTCTCTTTGGAGGTAGCCAAAAAAAAATCCTTAACAATTGTTTAGGGCTTTCTGAAAATTGTCTTTTAAGGATGATACTGCATGTACTATCTGGAGATGTTGTTGGAACAGATGTTATGAGGCTCTTACATGCTCATATGCCAAGAATGCCCATGTATCCCCCTGGCATTATCACAGAAAATCCTCACACACATTCATAGCACTACAGGGCGTTGCCTTCCACTTGACCCTTCCGCTCTCCTGATTGTTCAATGCACAAGGGTTATTAAGAAGCTGAAAGATGATTATTATGCTCCACTGTGGATGCCAGCAATGTGCTGGCAGATTTTCGCAAACAGATTCAGGAAATTATTGTAGGTTAACGATGTAATAGGATGAGGGAGATTTTAGTCTTTGAACACTCTAGGCTATTTTACAGAGAGAGACCCGGGATGATAAAAGGAAGAGTGTATTGCCAAACTTCAGCACAGCCTGTGTGGAAAGCTTCCATTTACTGGCAACTTGACCTTGGCTTTTTGGTTTTTCCTGAGACAGGGTCTCTCGAAAAGACCTAGCTGTCCTGAAACTCTCTCTGTAGACCAGGCTGGCCTCTAACTCAGAGATCCATTTGCCTCTGCCTCCCAAGTGCTGGAATTAAAGACGTGTGCCGCTGTGCCTGGAACTTGACTTACGTTAACTGCTTAGCGCTTCAGTCTCCTCTTATGAAAAATGGAGATGACAGTAGCGTTCACTTCCATAGGATTGGTGATGGAATTCCGTAAGAAGGGGAAGGTACTTAGCACAACTGCCTGGCACCTACATTTATAGGCTTAGCGTTTAATATGTATATATATTTGGTTTCTCAAGACAGGGTTTCTCTGTGTAGCCTTGGCTTCCTCTGTAGACCAGGCTGGCCTCGAACTCAGAGATCCACCTGTCTCTGCCTCCCAAGTGCTGGGGTTAAAGGCATGTGCTACCATCACCAGGCTACAAAATACTTTTAAAGTTTCATTTACTTTGTGCATGTGTTGAGTTCTGAGGACAGCTTCAAGAATCAGTTCTCTCCTTCCTTCACATGGGACCTAGGAATTTGACTTAGGTCATTAGGTTTGGTGACAAGCACCTTTATTTGCTGAGCCAGCTCATTACTCATCTCAGGTTGTTTTTAAACCTGTCGTTGGATTCAAACACTTGTTCTTAATGATTAGAATAGATCCCTTGGAAGCTGCTCGCAAGGGAGTTCTGTTGGTCTCCCTCAGCGTTTGCCCTTCATCCAATCACTGTGAAGAAACTCGTTCTCACACAGAGAACGGTCCAACTCGTCGTCACTGTGCTCCAACGCCATCCTGTTATCAGGAAACTTGCTAGAAACACCTAGACTCGCTGAATAGATCCTGACAATCAGGAAGGCCCAGAAATAAGCCCTCCAGTGGTCTAACGCCACCAAAGACAGATGGTTGAGAAGCTGTGATCTGAGGTCACTGCTTGAACGTGCATGGAAGCTCATGATCCAGTCCCGCATCTTCAGCTGCCGTCTGGAGCCTCTGTCTGAGTCCCTTCTTCCCTCCATGCTGTCTTCTCCTGAGCTGCCTTGAGTTTAGTCTCATCATCCAGTCCTCTAGCTTCTTCTTTCTCGCCAGGAACCTGCTAGTTCCATTCCATGGTGCTTATATCTGTCGGCGCTTTGTTTCCTCAGTTTGTCTAATCTCTCCCCACAGCAACAACGGGCGCGGGGTGCGGGGAGGGGGGGCGACGGGCGGTGGAGAGTCAGTTGTTCCACTCACCGCTCTAAAGCCACACTCTGCTGTAGACATATCCCCGCCCAAGGTGTTCCAGGTGTGCGCCAACCTCTCCGTGGAAGATGCCTCGAGCCTTCCCCCCACCCCCTCTCCCCGACTCTTCTGTAGTTGCCCTCGGCTTTGACGTTCTTCCCCATCTCCACTTCTTGGGGTTCTGTTTACACCTCAGCTGCAACATCACAAACCCTGAGAAGCTTGTTAGAATTTCTCACTGTTTTCCAGTCGTGATCGTGTATTCGTGTGTGTGTGTGTCTGTATTTGAAAGTCAAGGGACAGCCTCAGTTGTCGCTCCTCAGGTGTCTTACACTTTCGTTTTCTGAGTCTCTCATTGGCTCCAGGGATCTGCGTGTCTCTGTTTCCTCTGTGCTGGGATTATAAGTGTGTGCCTTTGTTTCTGGCCTTTATTATTATTATTATTATTATTATTATTATTATTATTATTATTATTATTTTAGTGTGAATTGTAGGGGATGGAACTCTTATGCTTGGCAAGTACTTTACCAACCGAGCCTTCACCTGGCGCCCTCCCAGTACCTTATTTTAAAAAGCATTTACTGCTCTTCTCGGTGGCTTTCCTACTAGTCTGAGCATCTCAAGGGCCCCAAATAAGCTGTCTTACTTATTTATCTTTGCATGTCCGACACAGTGCTTAGCACGTGTTAAGTAGGTGCTTAACAAACATTTGCCGAAGGAATTAAGAGTATACAAAAGGGTTTTCCTTTCGAGGAGCAAAACCTTAGCTGCTGGGGCATAGCGTGCCGCCTATGAGAGAGTATTTATGTTCTGGGCCATAGCAACTGTGGAAGAGGACTAGGCCTCTGAGGGAAACCACAGGAGGGTTTGGACAGGTGAAATGTAATTATCCACGCTGGCCTTGAGCCAAGGATTTGCAGAGCCACCTCAGGGCCAGGGCTAACCATGAATGAGGATGATCTTCATCTCGCATCTCTTCTGAAGACTGGCTTCTCTGGCAGCGCAGAGCCCCCTAACAGCTTGCTAGGGCCTGGGGTCACTCACGGGAAAGAGGTGGCAAGGCCCGGTGACCTGGCCGAGCTGGCTAGTTGACCCTCCATCCCCTTTGGTTTAAACATACAGCCAGGTGCTGGAGAAGCAGCCTGTGATCTTTCAGTCTCTTTGTGTGGTTGCACTGCTGTTTTCCTCCCGGCTGAAGTTAGCAACACGAGTTCGCCTTTCAGAACAAGGACCCCAGCGTGTAAGGATCACTTGACATCATGTTACTGGCAGCCAGTTTCTTCTCTCTCCCACTCTCTGTGTTTGTATGTATGTGTGTGTGTGTGTGTGTGTGTATGCTTATGTCTAAAGCCAGTAAGTCTCTCTACCTAAATTAGAAAGCAATTCATGCATAGATGCAGAGAATCCAAAAGCCTTTTTTGCAGCTGATCATAAATCCCTTTTTGGAAGAAAATGTAGGTTATATAAAAGCAAACGGCTGAGCTGAAACTTACACTAAAGAAGTGTGACTCCGGGGTGAGCTCCGAGACCCCCGACTTTGCTGGAAGATCTACCTGGGAGGGTTTAGGGGCAGCAGAGCCCAGCAAACATAGCAGGGACTCCCGAGGCCCCTGGTTTTTAATCTAACTAAAGCCATGGAGTCTCTGAGCTTCCACAAGTAAATGACCTTGGAGGTGGCCACAGGAGACAGGCGGGAAGAATGCCCAGTGGAGAATCAGGCTGTCCTTTCTTCAAAGCAATCTCACATCTCTCCAGCACTGGGCCTCGCAGGCGTTCTCCAGGCAGGGCTCTTTGCCCAGAGCACAGCCATCCCCCTAAACAGCAATACTCCTGTACGTTCTACTTTTCATTTTCCTGATTCTCCCTGCGAAGGTCTCCAAGCAATTTACAAACTGCAGGTTGTGTTTGCAATTCGGACCCTTAAAGTTTATCTTTCTCGCGGCCCTTCACTTTCCTTTTGTCTTTTATGATTGGGATGGAAAAGGGGAAGGGAGGGTTGGGAGGCCAGAGCTCATGAATGTATATGAAGCCATTACATCTGCAGGGTGAGGCGCAGGCGCAGGCAATCTTTAAAATGTTTGTCACCCCATCACTGGAAATGCTTCGCCGCTTTCCCTCCGATTGCACAAATTCATTATTTACTTCTTTACCGCAACTCTTTATAAGTCTGCATGGATCCTCTGGGACACAGCTTGGGCTCAGAGCCCTGTTATGAAGCTCAGTCCCCTTCACTTTGATGTACCTTCCCGCGACTGCTGCCTGGAGGATTGACAGTGTGCCACCTCCTTTTCCGAAGGTCAGCTTGTCTGAGGACAAAGGATTTTAAATTGTGCTCTGTGGAATCCTGGAATCCAGAGTAGGCTGCCAAGAGTTCTAGGAAACAAGAATAAAACTGGCCACCGATGCACTGTCATTTTTCAAGACACTGTGGTTTTTGGTTCGGTTGTTTAACTTTCTCTGGGGTTAACAATCCATGTCTCCTGCAAGTAGATCACACTTCCTGAAGTTTCTCTTCAAAGTGAGAGGGGGAGGTGCGGAATGAGCAGGTTTGGAGGAGCTGGAGGAGAGCAAGCATTGGGCCATGCCCGGGAAGGGACAGTGGCTGGAGACAGTGACTGAATGAATGATTCAACTTACTTGCAGGTATAATTTTCCTCCAAATCTTACACCCATCTAGACCAAGGATGGGTTTTTGTTTTTCCTTTCTGGGGCTGGGAATCAAATTCAGGATATCCGACATGCTTTGTCATAACCCCAGCCCCAAGGGAGGAATTTTATCAACAGTGTGTGTGCATGCGCGCGCGCGCGTGTGTGTGTGTGTGTGTGTGTGTGTGTGTGTGTGTGTGTGTGTGTGTGTGTTTAGGCCAGAAGCTAGCAGTGAATGTTTTCTCTAGCAATTCTTCACCTTATTTTTGAGACAGTCTCTCTCCCTCTCTTTCTCCCCCCTCCCTCTCTCACTGAACTTGAAACTCATTGATTTGGCTAAGCCAAAGTTGGCCAGTGAGTCCCAGGGATCCACCCATCTGTTCATCTCCAGGACTAGGACTTCAGACATGGGTTACGGTGCTCTCAGCTTTCTCCATGGGGACTGGGGATCTGAACTGATCCTCATCCTTGCATGACAAACACTTTACCGACTGAGCTATCTTCCTGGTCCCTTATCAGTAGCTGTATATGACTCATTGGTTAACATTAGAACCCTTGGGCCCGAACAGGGACAAGGGACACCTTTATGATCCCTTAGCTGACCCTGTCATGCTCTGAGTCTTCTCGGATATGTAACACTGGATCCCTTACCTTTGGTTTTAAGTCTACTCTTTCCCTCTTAGTGATGGCTGCCAACCTCCTAACCTGGTTCAAGGGTAGGAGCTCTGAGGTCCTGTCACCTGTGATCTTTCCTCCAGATGAATGCCTACAGTGAGCTTCAAGTTAGTAATTGAGTCAGCAAGCAAGTGAACGAGAGAGAGAGAGAGAGAGAGAGAGAGAGAGAGAGAGAGAGAGAGAGAGAGAGAGAGGCTGTCTAAAAAATAAGGTGGAGAATTAGAAGAGAAGGTACCATTGTTGGTCTACACACACACTCTCTCTTTTGTTGTAAGTAGAGGAGAGGTGTGGGTTATATGTTCCCAGCACCAGGCTCCCAGCCCCCAGCTGCCAGCCTGCTCAGCCGCTGGTTGCTTGCTTATGCCCAAAATAACCACATGAGAATTATATTCATTTAAACTCTGCCTGTCCCATCATCACCAGTCTCTTCTTGGCTAGCACTCACCTCATAAACTAACCCATTATAAAAGTCTGTATGTCACCACGAGGTGGGTGACTTACCGGACGGTTCTACGGTACTTCCATCTGCGGTGGGGGCCTCATGGCGACTGGC
>JAQHUG010000167.1:1015272-1036043 GCA_028555095.1 Dicrostonyx torquatus
CTTCCTTTCATCTCCTCAGAACTTCTGTTCTGTCTACTCTGGCCACCTAAGGGCTGACCTATCTTATAAGCCAGGCAGCTCTTTATTCAACCAATAAGAGTAATACAAAATACAGGAGAACACTCCCACATCACTCTTTCTCTCTCTCTCACACACACACTCAAACACTCATGCACACACACACTCATGCACACACACTCACATACTCACGCACACTGTTAATAAAATTTCTTCCTCTATATTAGGTATGCCAGAGTTAGTCTCAGTTTTTATCTTTAGTAACTCAGAACACTTGACAACCCCTGCCGCCAAATTCCCTAGAAAAACCGAGGTTCTCAAGGGAAGCTTCTGGATAGCCACGCACCTGGTCACGAGTAAGTTCGCAGTAGTCAATGGTTATTTGACCTAGAAAGGCGGTGCCCAGAAAGGCTCCCAGAGCAGGTGTCAGCCCTGGCATGCTTGCTCTCTGTAGTCATGTGGTAGCAGATGAACAAGCCTCCCTTTCTCCCTGCGTCCTGCCATTTTTTTTTTTAATTACAGAGTGGCGGAAGCTTAGGGGACAGCGCCACATCCACACACATTGGGTGCCTCCCAGCCACTCTATTGAGGCTCCCTGGTGGTAGATGCAGAAAGGCAGGCAGGGAAAGGACAAGCCCCTGGGAGGGGACATGAATGAGTCTGCTGAGCCTGGGGGAGTTCCAGCTGGGAGGGACGGTTTTAAGTAAGAGTTACTGGTCTTGTAGAAGAATAGAGAGATAAGCAGAATTTAAGAATTATTACTTGAATTATGTCTGTGATCTCTCTCTCTTTCTCTTTAGTATTTTTCTAAGAGCAAAGTAAAAAGTTCAAATTAGTTTTGGCTGGTAGGCTAGTTTATTTGATTGAGACACCATGTGGAATTGAACTACTTGCGAGTCAGGGATTTCATTCAACAAATAGTGAGTGCCGAGCACTGGAGGTACAGTGGTGAGCAAAACAGACTCAAACGCTTCCCTTGGGGGTACATTAGAAGAGAAAGAACTTAAGTAAAATAGTAAATTATGTCATATATTGTGAAGTCATAAGTACTATTAAAAAAATAAGCTGGACAGGTCTTAAGATTTCCCAAGTGTGTATGTGTGTGTGTGTGTGTGTGTGTGTGTGTGTGTGGTGGGGAGCACTGAGGATTTCAGAAACAGTGACCAGGAAAGAGCTTCAGGAGAAAATGACATGGAGCAAGAACCGAGGCTCCGAGGGGCTAAGCTGGACAGAGCTCGGAAGCAAAGCCTTGGAACCCACTTTCAGCCCGGGTGTGTTTGTGAAGTGGTCAGTGTGGCTGGCGTGGCTGAAATGGAGAGAGTGGAGAGTTGTAGGCAGGGGTGTGTGCTCAAGGTGGGGGGTGAGTTCTGACTAAAGAGGACTCTGACTCACGTGGGGACCTTTGCTCTCCCTCTGGAGAGCTCTGGGCAGAAGGCAGAAATATGATGAAAGCGTTGAAAGAGGAAGGGATGGAAGGGGAGGACAAGGTAAGGTGAGAAGTCACCATTGCACAAACCTAGGTGAAAGAGGAAGAGGATGGTGATGGATCCAGAGAGGAGTGTCCCGATTGCCTGACACATACATTTACTGACCGATTAGTTAACTTAATAATCATTTCATAAATGGCCAAAGAAATGTTTATTTAGTTCTTGTGGAAACTACAATCTGAAACGAAAGGCAAATACTTAATGACCATAAGGCCAGTTGTCCCCAAATTCTAAATGGCCCCAGGAATGGAGACACCAGTGCTTTCCACTCAGAATCTGCTGAGAAGTACAAACAGGATTTAATAGGACTGTTCCACATGACCAGCAACGAGGGGCAGGGTCTAGAGCTGCAGGATCCCCTCCCTTTCCTCTCTCTTTCATTCAGGAGAACAGGATGCTTCCTCTCTGACATCTTGTCTTAAAGCCCCGCAACCTGATTTCTGTTGTGGATAGTGCAGACTTTCTCTTGGCTTCGAGCTGGTGTTGTGTTTTGACCCTGCCCTTGCTTTTCTCTCCTTGCCAAGTGTCTGGACTTGTTCCATACTCTTAAGTTCTTGCCCTGGTGCCTGGTTCCTCCCTTCCCGATGTCATGTATGAGACTCAGCTGGTCTTTCCATTCATCTCCATGTGAAACAGTTACGGTCTTGTTCCCATGAAACCCTAAAACCCAGGTCTGTGTCCCCGGCCTTCTCTCTCTTTCCTGTGTGAAGTTTTTCCTTCTTATCCTTAGCTCTTGCACCTCCTTCTAAATTCCAGCATCTCCCTTCATCCTATATTACCTCCTTTTGTGATTGACACAGCAGTCACAGAAGTGTCTAGGGGATGGATTGAAAAAGCAGGTGAGAAACTCCTTGTGGAGCAAGGGGGTGGTTCACTTATTTTCATTACTTTTTTCTACTTTATAAGAAGTCGGGCACTGAATTTTAGGTTTGATCTGAAATGAGTGGAGTAGACCTACCAGCAATTCTTCCTAACTAGGTATTTTCACTTCTCAAATTTTCTTTTAAAAATACTTTTTTGTCCCCCCCCTCTTGTGTGTGTGAGTGTGTGCTCATGTGAATGTGTGCATGTGCACACATGGACCACATGTATGTTGGTAACTATGTAGAGCTGGTGTTCCTGGTGGTTGTGAACCATGCATTGTGGGTGCTGGGAATCAAACCCAGGTTTCTCTGGAAGAGCGGCCATTGTTCTAACTGCTGAGCCATCTCTCCAGCCCCAAGATTTTCAGTTTTCAGCTGATGAGTTTTTGCTGCCAGAAATTCGAGCTTTCTGGTAAAAACACACGTGTGTCCTTGTGTTCGTGATGGTTCCAACCGGGCTCCTGGGTTTGAAGACAGTCTCCAGCTAGTGCTCCCACTCCAGAAGACTGTCGAGCCTTTAGGGGTGACAGATGTGTGGCACCGGGAGCAGGCCTGTGAAAGTCATAGCCTGAGCCTGGTTCCTGTCTACTCTTTGAGCCCACATCTGCCACGAGGACTCTACACCATGCTATGGGCAGATCTGCTCCCCCTCCACCATGAACAAGTGTAGCGCTGCTTGCTGCCTCACCCGAGGGTTTGCTGTGAGGCTCATGCTCAGCTAATTTCTTTAAACGGCCCAGGCTCACCCTCCCAGGGATAGAACCATTCACAGTGGACTTGGCCTCTTACATCAATCGGCAGTCAGTCAGCAAACAATGCTCTACAGAAGCGCCCACAGGTTACTCTTATTTAAGCAATACCTCAGCTGAGGTCTGCCCTGCCCAGGTGAGGAGCCTAGGTTGTGCTAAGTTGACAGTAAAAGTAAGCCAGCATACCACCTGAAAAAGGTTCCCTGAGGGGCACATGAGACTCACAGGGGGCATATATGTGTGCTTTGTATGATGCAGGGGATGTAAAAAAAAAAAATGCCCTTTACAAATCGTTATTGTCCTTGTGTTGCTTTTTCAAACTCAGCAGATAAAATTGCCCCCGCAATAGGTACATACTGCCACCAGGTGGCAGGAGAAAGCTGTGTTCCAGTTAAGGAGGCCAAATGTGCCAAGAGAATTAGTGAAATAAAATACATGCGGATGGTTAAGCGCTTCAGCTGGCTAGTGATTATTAAATAAGCAACAAAGCCTATTTGTAAATCACGGCATCCCCCGAATGCTGCAAATGTCCGCTTCCGACCCCGTGCACCTCAAACGGTGCTTTAGACGGGCGTGCCTCTTGGCAGCCAGAATCGTGCGCACAAGTCTCACAGATCAAAGCGTCAGTGCTCCTTCTGAAGCTGGGTAGGGACACTGTGACATCTCCCTCTACCTGCTCGTTTGTCCTTGAGCCTCCTCTGCTGACCTCTACGTCTTCACGGGACTCTAATAACTTTCTTCTTCACACCCTTTAAAAACAGGCTTCTACAATCGCACCGAATACTTAGGACCTTTTCAAACTAATGACTTTAAAATAGTTTGTATAAAATATACAATATAAATTATAAATACGTGTATACAAACATAAATGATAACTTACTTCTGTATTATATAGTATGCAAAATATGACTTTTTCTGTGTCCTACATAGACTAGTGACTGTATAAACGTAACATTTAAAATTCTGGAGTGAAGAAAAAGTGAGTTTTTTAAAAAAGACAATTGAAGAAAGTGCCTAAAAAGAGAATTCTTAGTATTCTAGGCTGCTCTGAACTTTTTATTGGAGTCTAGGGTACCATGAAAATGAGATGCTGAGCAAACTGGTCCATGGCTGCCTTGTTTTTGTTTTCAAACCTCTCTCCATCCTCATAGGCATTCCCCTAGATAACAGGTGTCCTTTCTAGCCAAAACTGAAGGGAGAAGAGTATTTTTTTAAAAAAGAAATCAGGAAATCTGAATATTAGGGGCGACCTGTCTGTATGGCAATCTAGAATGGTCTTCTTCCCACAGGCAGGTGGTCAGAGGTGTCAGTGGGCATCAAGGATGGTGCCTCTACCTGCTTCCCATCCTTATGCTCTTCAGAGATGCTGGCTAGTGAGCAGCGCCCCTACAGGCAGAATCTCACAGTCCCCTCCCCTCAGGCTAGCTGCTTGTGAGTGAGCTCACTGGGAATCTGTTTGTAGTACACCTTTCTTCAGAAATGGAATGGATACCCGGTGACCACCAGCACCAGGAAGAGGAGGGGCCACACGAATAAGAAGGAACCAACTGATTCGCCCTAGGGAAAGCAGTGGCAGTTTAGGGGAAAGGGGATCACTTGACAAAAGAATGTCCAAGATGTGAATTCCTGAAGAGGTTGTATTCATGAACTGGAAGGGGAAATTATAATAAAGAGGTGGTCAGTGAGCAAGGAGACCTAAAGCTTGCTTCTTGAATGAAGGCTGGTGCTTCGGCTGTAGGTGCCCTGGGCCAGGAATGATGTGACTGAAACTTGATGATTGCTGTGCCTACAAGTGATGGTTTGAGTGTGGTCCTCAGGAGCCTGGGTTCAACGGCTTCCTGTGCTACATCAGGAGTCCTGACTTCATTCCCTGGGCCTTATATTTACTTCCTTCTGGCTCCAAAACGCTGTGGGACTTGGGATACACCCGAGGAGGGCACAGCAGAAAGGCTTTGCCTCTGATTCCTTAGCCCCTGTAAGTCTCTGGGTTACTTATCCTTCGCACTTTCAGCCTGATGCCCCCCCTTCCTCTTTTGAGTCTGAAGATGGGAAGTAAAGGATTTGAGAAGATATTTTCCTCACTACCCTCTCACCTAGTCTCTGACTATTCCCAGACTGGTTCTTTCTTGGGCAGGCTTCAGTACTGGACAAACAAAGATAGTTCCTAAGGCTGAGATCCTAGGAAAACCAGTGCAATGTTTCTAGAAAAATTCTGCAGCCCAGGAGGCGTGGTGATGTACTGTAGCTAAGCATATTCACCTTCCTCTGAGATAGACCTTAAAAGAGGAGGAAACATTAAAAGTAACAATTCCTAATAAGATACATGTGGATGCTTTCTTCCATTAAAAGGTCCAGGCTGTTAAGAGGAGGAAAGAAGGCAGGAAAATAAAAAGAGGCATAGAAGTGAAAAGAAAATAGCAGAAAAAAATACATATATAGGTGTTGGAGACCAGGGTGTTGCTGGCATCTGCTGGCCAGACAGCCTAGCAAAAGGGCTGCAGGCTCCAGGATTACCGGGAGACCCTGTCCTAAGAGGGTAAGATAGACAGTGCTAGAACAGGAAGCCTGACATCCTCCTCTGGCCTGTGCATGTGTAAGAGTGTGAATCTGTACACACGCGCCCACTCACTCGGCAATACTACATACACTTGCATGTGCACATGCATACATACACATGAAATGCAGCATGTACA
Source organism: Dicrostonyx torquatus (assembly GCA_028555095.1). NCBI lineage: Eukaryota > Metazoa > Chordata > Mammalia > Rodentia > Cricetidae > Dicrostonyx > Dicrostonyx torquatus. The sequence goes on from JAQHUG010000167.1 coordinate 1,021,083, forward strand.
TGCTACAGCTTAGCAAGATAGTCAGAGCTAAGAAATGCAAAACTTCCTGCAGCGAACTCTGAGTTTGCTAAATACAATCTAGCAATAGATACAGTTGTCATGAAGGCAAAGACGATATGTAAAGAAATGATACTTATTTAAAAGGAAAAATACTGTCTGAATTATAAATAAAGGCCAGCATTGAGAAAAGTCTGGAGGCCGGGGGGAAATGCAACTTCTAATGTCTACATTTTTTTTCAATAGACCAGAGCAAAAATTACAGTCTTTATAGTTGATAAATAAGTACAAATTTTGAAAGTTTTGGATGCAATTTGCTCCTAGTAGTCCATATATTTGCAAGAGGTTAAGGCACAGAGCAGCCCACTGGGAAAATTAGAATGGAAAGGAAATATATATATATATATATATATATATCTCAGAAAGAATAAGATAGTGTGACAGTGACCGAGCATAAAGTGTATGAAAAGACATGTGGACAGTCTTTATCTATGTAAATGAAGTTAATATTCTCTCGTTAGGTCATAAAATACAATTCAGAGGTGTGCTAATATGTTTAATATACCTTGTCAGATCTCACAAACACAAATAAAATGTCAAAATGTATTAGTAAAGCAGAAAATTCAGAATCAAAGCCTAAAGCTATGGCAGTCATTAAATGAATTTAGTCTCAGTTCACCCTGGCCTGGGGATGTAGTTTAGTCTATAGAGTGCTTTGTCTTGAGTGTGTAAAGCTCAGGGGCGTGGGGTCCCAGCCCTAGGAAGGTGGAGTTGGAGGACTGGGAGTTCAAAGTCATCTTTGATTACAAATCAAGAGTGAAGCCAGTCTGGTCTATGTGAGATCCTGGGTTCAAACAGTGCTGGACGTTCTGATTGGAAGGGGATCAGGATAACCTTGACCTCTGAACAGCCATCTCTGGGCCTACCCACAGCTTCCAGTTCTTCAGGTCTGAGTTGGGTAGGATGTGGAATTTGCTGTTGGGTGAGTTCCTACAGGAGGCAGGTGCTGGTGGGCCCAGGTCTATGGTGCTGAGAAAGGACGTTTACTAGTCGTGAGATCTCATGCTCTAAAGAATAATGTGGACGCATGCGCAGTAAACATGAGGAGTATATGAGAACAAACCTCAACAGTTTTGATATCAAACAGAACACTTTAATAAGCAATTAAATTATCTGAATATTTTAATCAGCATCATAACAGTAACAGCATAAAGACAGAACACACACACTTTCAAGGATCCACAGGTACATAAAATTTAAACATGGATTTCTACCTTAATAAGTATCTCTTTATAAGGACCAAGGTAGAAAAAAATACACGATTAAAGTTCTTGGCATATGTATTTCACACATATATATGTATGTATGCGTGAAATGCACATTGGGACCAGAAAAAGACCAAGAACCTAGTTTTTGAAAAGTACAAATAGGGGAACAGACTGTAACTCCGTGGTAGAATGTTTTCTGAGAATGTGTGAGGCCCTGGGTTCAATTCCAGCCTCAGAAAAAAAGTACAAATTTGGTAATTCAAGGAAATTTAAATAAAAATAGAGAGAGCAAGGACATTAATAAGTATGGGACCTAGTTCTGATGAAGCAGAGAAACCGGGGAAAGCATAAACAATGACTCAATAGTCGCAGAAAAGCTAAACGGCAGCAGACTAGAGGTCAGTGCATGGCAACTGCAGCAGTGAGTTAGTTTCTCTAAGAAGTGATTGGGTTCTTGGAAGGAGAATAACAGCGATCAGATCTCACCCTTGTCCCAACCGTGGGCTGGCCGAAATTTTGACTATTCTGCCCTGACTGACAGGGATCAGAAGATTCCCTTATCATTTTGCTGCTCTAGAACACAGAACCTGGGCTCAAAGACAATTAAAATATAACATAATTTCTATATTCTCAACATAGGTAAATGGAAATATGGTCCACAGGCTGACATGTGAATCTTTGTTTTGAAAAATGATTAACTTTGAAATCTTCAATCTTTTAAAGAAACAGGACAAAAGATGACCCAACAAAATCTAATACTTTATTCCACAGTAGATGAGATTACTTTAAGAAATTTGTTGTCATAAACTATTATAGCCATTATAGTAAGACCTTTTTCAAACAACCATATAATGGTCTTAATGGCAAATCATATTATAAAACATACTGAGAACTGAGTCTATTTTACTAGAAATCCAACTTAAACTCTACATGGTGGTTATCAGTTGTGATGGTGCTGGAGTTCCATGAATCTTGCAAAGTTGTGGGAACATTTACAAAAAGACAGCATCTGGTTGGACCCATTTGCCTAGTATATGGATGTGCCTCTGAAGCAGAGCCTGTCAAACCACGTGGCAGGTCCCCGATTCCCTTCAGACCTTTACAGCAGCTTGCTGGTGCCATCAACAAGTAAAGAAGTAACTCAGGTTACAAAGCAAGCAATGAAGATATTTCTTCCACTCCATGTGGCTTCAGCCAGGGTCCTCTATGGAAAAGACCACCTTAGGAAAATGAAGAGCAAAGACTTTCTTTTGCAGTACACAGGATTCAAGGTTATGTTTCTGATGCACACAGCAGCCAAGAAAACTCAGGAGCAAGAGTTCAGGATTAAAGATGAGAGGTATGAACAGATGACCTCCACTGTAGAAATCCATAAGTTACTGATAATGTCACAGAATGTCCTGCGGCTGTTAGGGGTTGAGGCTTTAGGTTGATGTCCTTGGCTATTAAGGGACATAGTCACTCAAAGGGGTAGATTGATGCTGAAGAATTGATTGGATATGAAAATACAAAAGAAAGAGGTTTAATTCTTTTTTTTCTTTTGCAGAGAAAGTGGGTATTTATTTAGTGGGTTATGGAGGAGAAAGGGAAGGGGGAAGGGGATTGTGGGAAGAGGAAAGAGAGGCAGAGAGAGAGAGAGAGAGAGAGAGAGAGAGAGAGAGAGAGGAACAGAGGGGGGGGGGGAGAGGAAAGGAGAGGAGCCTTGGCAGCAGCCATCTCTTCCAAAGAGAGATGGGGCAGAGAGAGCGAGGTTTAATTCTTGCCACACACAGTAGATAAAAATTAACTCACGATGTAGGGAGCCCAAGGCAAACTTGCAAATTTTCATGATCTTGGATTTGGCAAAATTTTTTTATAGTACCAGAAGGATAGGCATCAAGTGCTGGGAACGGGATGTGTCTGGAGTCCCATTTTGATAAATTTGACTATTTCCATATTAGGTTTTTTGATTCAAAAATTTTCAAAGGATGCTATCAATGAAGGAAAAAGTGAATATAGACTGGAAAGACATGTTAGGAAGCCATATAGCTAATAAAATAATAGAAAACAAAATTCAAAATCAATAGATGATCTAATTGAATAATTTCTCTGAAGGAGACATACAAGTGGCCAATAAGCACAGAAGGAGATGCTGAACATCATGAATTATCAGGGAAATCAAGGCTGCTGTGAGCCCTTAGAAATCCAGATGTTCAGTTCCTTCATAGCACAGCAGTTCACACTTAGGAAAATAGCCAAAAAGATGGAAACATGCACTCCCCAAAAAAGATGGGGGAAGGAAAGCAAACCACAAAAAGTCTCTCCATTGGAGGCAGCGACCTCCACAGGAGCAGGCCCAAATGACCTGTGGGACTGTAGAGTGAACTCCAGGAGCACCAAATGACTTCTAGAAACACCTGGAGGACTCCAGGTTGACTAAAACTGTGACCCCAATTGTACCACAAGGAGCAACCATCTGAGCCTTGGATCTACTGGCAGTTGAAAGAACGATCATCAGAGACACAGTCCTAACTACACCAATCAGAGGAAAAGATAGGTAGACAAGGTAAGAACACAGCCAACAACACAAAAAGCAACACGATACCAACAAAAATTAGTGGTTCTATAACAGCAAGACTAGAACACCCCACTATAGATGAAGCAGAATAAAATGACCTAAAAAATAACTTCGAGAGAATGGTTGAGGCCCTTAAAGAGGAAATGAAAAGTTCCCTCAAAGAAATGGAGGAAAAGACAAACAAAAAATTGGGAGAAATCAACAAATCCCTTAAAGAAAACCAAGAAAAAGCAATCAAACAGGTGGAAGAAATTATTCAAGACTTAAAAAAATGAAATAGAGACAATAAAGAAAACACAAACAGGGAATTATGGAAACAGAAAATATAAGAAAACAATCAGAACCACAAATGCAAGCATAAACAGCAGAATACAAGAGATGGAAGAAAGAATCTTGAGCATTGAAGATATGATAGAGGAAACAGACTCATCAGTCAAAGAAAATGTTAACTCTAACAAAAACTTAACACAAAATATCCAGGAAATATGGGACACCATGAAAAGACCAAACCTAAGAATAATAGGGATAGAAGAAGGAGAAGTTCAACACAAAAGCTCAGAAAATCTATTTTAAAAAATCATAGAAGAAAACTTTCTCAACCTAAACAAAGATATGACTATGAAGATACGAGAAGCTTACAAAACATGGAACAGCCTGGATAAAAAAAAAAAAAGTCCCCTTGCCACACCATATAATAATCAAAACACCAAACATACAGAATAAAAGAAGAATATTAAGAGCTACAAAGTTAAAACGGCCAAGTAACATATAAAGGCAGACATATCAGAATTACATCAATGGAAACAATGAAAGAAGGTCATTGTTAAGTGTTATGCAGACATTATAAAGATCATGGATGCCAGCCAAGACTACTATACTCAACAAACTTTCAGTCAGCATAGATGGACAAAACAAGATATTCCTTGACAGATCCAGATTTAAACAATACATAACCACAAACCCAGCCCTACACAAAGTACTAGAAGAAAAACTCCAACCCAAGGAAGTTAGCTACATCCACAAAAACACAGACAATAGATGATCTCACAGCAGCAAATCCCAACAACGAAAACTAAAATAACAGGAACTAGTAATCACTGGTAATTAATATCCCTAATTATAAATGGACTCAACTCATCTATAAAAAGACACAGGCTAATAGACTGGATACGAAAACATAATCTATCCTTCTGCTGCATACAAGAAACACACTTCAACCTCAAAGACAGACATTGCCTCAGGGTGAAGGGTTGGGAAAAAAATTTCCAATCAAATGGACCTAAGAAACAAGTGTGTGTAGCTATCCTAATATCTAACAAAACAGACTTCAAACTAAAATCAATCAGAAGAGATAAAGAAGGACATTTCATATTTGTCACAGGAAAAATTCATCAAGAGGAAATCTCAATACTGAACATCTATGCCCCAAATACAAGGGTGCCCTCATATGTAAAAGAAACACTACAAAAGTTTAAATCATACATTAAACCCCATACACTAATAGTGGGAGACTTTAACATTCCACTCTCACCACAGGACAGGTCAACCAGACAGAAACTTAACAGAGAAATAAGGGAACTAACAGACGTTATGACTCAAATGGACTTAACAAACATCTATAGAACATTCCATCCAAACATAAAAGAATGTACCTTCTTCTCAACACCTCATGGAACATTCTCAAAAATTGATCCCATACTAGGTAACAAAGCAAGCCTCAACAGATACAAAAAATTTAAATAACCCTATGTATCATATTGGATATCCATAGCTTAAAATTATAATTCAATAGCAACACTAATTTCAGAAACCCAAAAATCACATGGAAATTAAACAGTGCTCACCTGAATCACCAATGGGTCAAGGAAGAAATAAAGGAAGAAATTAAAGACTTCCTAAAATTTAATAAAAATGACCATACAACATACCCGAATTCATGAGACACAGTGAAGCAGTGTTAAGAGGAAAGTTCATAGCACTAAATGCCTACATAAAGAAGCTGGAAAAATCACACAATAGTGAGCTAACAGAACACCTGAAAACTCTAAAACAAAAAGAAACAAACTCACCCAGGAAAACTAGACAGCAGCAAAAAATCAAATTGAGAGCAGAAATCAACAAAATAGAAACAAAGAAAACAGTACAAAGAATCAATGAGATAGAGTTGGTTCTTCAAGAACATCAACAAAATAGATAAACCTTTATCCAAATGAACTAAAAGATAAAGAGGAAATATCCAAATTAACAAAATCAGAAATGAAAAGGGTGACATAATAACAGAAATGGAGGTAATCCAGAGAATCATCAGGTTATACTTCGAAAACCTGTACTCCACAAAATTGGAAACCTTAAAGGAAATGTATAATTTTCTGGGTTAATATCACTTACCAAAATTAAATCAAGACCAGATAAGCAAATTAAAAAGACCTCTAACTGCTAAAGAAATAGAAACAGTCATCAAAAGTCTCTCAACCATAAAATGTTCAGGACCAGATGGTTTCAGAGTAGAATTCTATAAGATTTTCAAAGAAGAACTAATACCAATACTCCTCAAATTGTTCCATACAATTGAAACAGAAGGAACATTGCCAAACTTTATGAGGCTACAATTGTCCTGATACCCAAACCACAGAAAGACATTACTAAGAAAAAGACTTACGACCAATCTCACTCATGAACATTGATGCAAAATGCTCAATAAACTGCTGGCAAACGAATCCAATAATACATCAGAACCATCATTCACCATGACCAAGTTGGCTTCATCCCAGAAATGCAGGGGTGATTCAACATATGAAAATCTGTCAGTGTAATCCACCATATAAACAAACTGAAAAAAAATCACAAGATCATCTCATTAGACACTGAAAAAGCTTTTGACAAAATACAACATTCCTTCATGATAAAGGTCTTGGAGAGATCAGGGATACAAGGAACATACCTAAACACTGTAAAGGCAATATATAACAAGCCAACAGCCAACATCAAACTAAATGGAAAGAAACTCAAAGTGATCCCAGTGAAATCAGAAAAACAAGGTTGTCCACTATTCAATATAGTACTTGACGTTCTAGCTAGAGCAATAAGACAACAAAGGATATCAAAGAGATACAAATCAGAAAAGAAGTCAAACTCTTACTATTTGTTGATGATGTGATAGTTTATATAAGTGATCCTAAAATTTCTACCAAGGAACTTCTACAACTCATAAACACCTTCAGTGATATAGCAGGATATAGGATTAACTCAAAAAAATTAGTAGCCCTCCTTTATACAGATAATAAATGGACTAAGAAAGAAATCAGAGAAATATCACCCTTCACAGTAGCCACAAATGATATAAAATATTTTGGAGTAACTCTAACCAAACAAATGGAAGACCTGTACGACAACAACATTAAATCTTTGAAGATTTAAAAAATTGAAGAAAACACCAGAAAATGGAAAGATTTCCCATGGTCTTTGGTAGGTAGAATTAATATAATAAAAATGACAATCTTACCTGAAGCAATCTACAGATTTAATGCAATGCCCATCTAAATCCCAACAAAATTCTACACAAATCTTGAAAGAACAATACTCAACTTCATATGGAAAGCAAAAACAAATAAACAAACAGCAAAACAAAACAAAAGCAAAAAACAGCATAGCCAAAACAATTCTGCACAATAAATTCTGGAGGCATCACAATCTCAGACTTCAAACTCTACTACAGAGCTGCAGTGCTGAAAATAGCCTGATATTGACCTAAAAACAGACAGGAAGATCAATGGAGCTGAATTAAAGACCTGGATATCAATTCACACACCTACAAATACCTGATCTTTGACAAAGAAGCATAAAATTATAACATGGAAAAAAAGAAAACATATTCAACAAATGGTGCTGGCATAACTGGATATCAACAGGTAGAAGAATGAAAATAGATTCATATCTATCACCATGCACAAAACTCAAATCCAAATGGATCAAAGACCTCAACATAAAACCAACCATACTAAACCTCATAGAAGAGAAAGTGGGAAGTACACTTGGACACATTTGCACAGGTGAGCACTTCCTAAATATAATCTCAGTAGCACAGACACTGAGAGCTGGTGTAGGAGGTCCTTCTTCATTTGTATTGCTTTCATTGGTTGAATAAAGAAAACTGCCTTGGCCAGAAATCAGGTAGGCATAGTAGACAGAATGGAATACTGGGAAGAAGGCAATGTGTCAGACGCCATGACTCTCTGGCCTGGGATGGACATAGATTAGAATCTTCCCGGTAAGCCAAGACCCCGTGGTGATACACGGATTACTAGATATGGGTTAGATCAATATGTGAGAGTTAGCCAAGAAGAGGCTAGATATAATGGGCCAGGCAGAGTTGAATTAATATAATTTTGGTGTGGTTATTTCAGGTGTAAGCTATCTGGGCGGCGGGAGCCAGATGCTGGGAACACAGCCCTTTCCTCTATACTACAGAGAGCAACAACAATTAATAAATGGGACCTTCTGAAACTGAAAAGCTTCTGTAAAGTAAAGGACACGGTCAACAAGACAAAATGGCAGCTTACAGAATGGGAAAAAATCTTCACCAACCCCACATAGGACAGAGGGTTGATCTCCAAAATATACAAAGAACTCAAGAAATTGGTCATCAAAAGAACAAACAAAATAAAATAAATAATGTGATACAGACCTAAGCAGAGAAATCCCAACAGATGAATCTAAAATGGCTGAAAGACAGTTAAGGCAATGCTCAACATCCTTAGTCACCAGAGAAATGCAAATCAAAACAACTCTGAGATTCCATCTTACATGTGTAAGAATGGCCAAGATTAAAATCACTAATGACAACTTATGCTGGAGAGGATGTGGGGGTAAAGGGAACACTCCTCCATTGCTGGTAGGAGTACATACTGGTAAGCCACTTTGGAAATCAGTGTGGCGATTTCTTAGAAAATTAGGAAACAACCTACTTCAAGACCTAGCAATTCTGCTTTTGTGTATATATCCAAAGAATGCTGAGTTGTGCCACAAGAACATGTGCTCAACTATGTTCATATCAGCATTTTTTTTATCTTAGCCAGAACCTGGAAAAAAATCTAAATGCCCCTTGACCGAAGAATGTATAAAGAAGATATGGTACATTTACACAATGGAGTACTACACAGTGGAAAAAAATAATAACATCTTGAAATTTGTGAGCAAATGGATGGATCTAGAAAACATCATATTGAATGAGGTAATTCAGACTCAGAAAGACAAATGTAATATGTACTCACTCATAAATGACTTTTAGACATAAAACAAAGAAGAATGAGCCTACATTTCACAACCCCAGAGAACCTTGACAACAAAGAGGACCCTAAGAGGGACATACATGGATCTAATCTACATGGGAAGTAGAAAAAGACAAGATCTCCTGAGTAAATTGGGAACATGTGTGGATCATGAGACAGGATAGAAGGGTAGGGGGGAGGAAGGGAGGAGAGTGAAGAAAAATATATAGCTCTATAAAAACAATAAAAGGAAAATTGACACATTAAAAAGCCTTTGCATCAATTATTTTCACTGTAACATTATTCTGAAAATTCCAAAGATAGAAACAAGTCAATTATCTATCAACTAATAAAAATAAACAAAATATATATTTATACAATAAGCTACAACTTGGTCATAGAAAAGATGAAGTATTAATACATGGTATACACACTATATCTCAAAAATATTATTAAGACTGTCTATTTAGCTTATTGGTAGGCTGCTTGCTTAGCTTGTACAAAGCCCTGGGTTTTATCCCATGTCCAACCCATATTGCTTGATGCCATTTATATGACTTGTCTAGAATGGATTAAAAACACAGAGATATAAAACATATCCATTATTGCCTATTTGTAGTGAGGAATTCAGAGGCTAGAGATTTTCTTGGCAGATGAAAATATTCTAAAACTGATTCTGGTAATGGCAGCATAGTCAACATTGCACTGTGTCTTTCGATGGGGGAAATATACAGGATGTGGGCTCCATCTGAATAAAATTGTTAAAGAAAAACTAGAATACTTTGTACATAATACTTAGACTCAATTTTTTCAGCATATTTCCCATTCCTTACATTTAAAAACATATCTGCTTTCCTTCTTAGACATTATAGTTCTTCATTCTCCTTCCATTTGGGCAAATTGATTTCCTGCCGAATCTACCTGTTTCCATTGTTTTTTTCTTTTCTGTGCTGAGGACTGAACCTGAAGCCCTTTTCCTGTGTCCTTTTACTGATCTATATCCTTAGGGCCACCGTTGGTGTCCTGTAGCCATTCCTATTGTTAGAGTGTTTCATCATCACAAATATTTAATTTAGTTGAACAGATGCAATATATCTTTGGATCTTTCTGTAATGAGTTTAATGATTATTTCAAATTTTGTCCTGGTTTTGGTGAAAAGTGTATTATATGAAATTAATGAAAGAAGGACTTCTCTCTTTCCTCTGCCTTCTAGTTCTCTATCCTGTATGGCAATTGTACTGTTTTGTCATTCTCAGAGTCTTTCGAGTACCAGAAATAGGCACTTAGGTTCTGTAAATATGGGCTGGGGTGTGCCGCCAATCTCCATGTTCCTCAGTAATGCCACACTACAAATTGCTAATCCAGTGTCAACTAGAGTTTTCTTACCTTTTTCATAGAAACTTGAAGGTAAGAACATCTGTTATGTTAGCTAGTCCTTGTCCTGGTTAAACCTTATTTGCTAACACATTTAAAGGAGATTCCCCCATGGACAGTCTAGGAAGGCTGAAATTCCTCAATAGATGCATTGGGGGGAATTCAAATACAGGTGAAGCTCCATGACTTATGTTGGGGCTATATCCCAGTAAACCTGAGAACGGAAAACATCACAAGCTGAAACTGTGTTTAATGCCCTCCACCTGCTGGCACAATAATTTAGCAACACTGTGCAGTACCCACTACAGAGAATCAGTTCCTCAATGCTAGCATTTTATGTTAGACTAGGATTTGTGGCCTGGGGCCACCGCCCAGGATCTTGATAGGATCCTACTGCATAGAGCTAGCCCAGGAGAAGATCAAAGTTCAAAGTGCAGTTTCTACTGAATGGATGCCGCATGCATGCCGTCGTAAAGTTGAAAAATCTTGGGTTGAATGTCAGGGGTCAGCCGGGACTGCCTACAGTGGAAAAGTACCTACAAAACTTCAACCTGTCTCATGGTAGTAATTGCAGGGAGATGCAGCAAGGAGGTTTTCTGTCAGAAATAATGCTGGCTAGGTCAGGTAGATGTAAAATTTCACTGCGGCTTTGCATCAAAATGAATTTGAGATGCATTTAAGAGGCAGGAGAACGGAGTAAAAAAACAGAGTAAAGGAAAATAAAAGTTTCTGTTTTCCTCCAGCAGAATACATTATAAAGTATTAAAGTAACAGAAAAGTCATAAAAGTTCACAAGTTTGGGGACATAAAAAAGAACAAGAGTAACAAAATTTAAAAGGCAAACCATACTTGGGATGCATTTTCTGTGAAAGTGACCATGTTGGGGTCACAATGTTTCATGCCTATATGGTGCCTTAGGAGTTACTGTGGTTGAATTTCTTCTTACAGGCTCTGCAAAATGCTAGCTCCCACTGGACTCTGGGACTGTGGCTAAATTTCTATAAGAAGTCATTCAGCGTACTAGTTGAGAGCATAGCCTGATTGTCTTTAGGCCTGGGTTTTGGTTCCAGCATTACTATTCTAGGTGTGTTACCACCGAGGCATTCATTTTCAGTTTCTTTGTCTGTGCAAAGAAAGAACATGATGACGTCAACCTCACAAGGTGAGAATGGGAGTAAGAGGAGATAAATGACGGAGGTCTTCTAACAATGCCTGCTACATCAATAGAATTCAACAGACAAATTGGTTTATCATTTTCATGCTCGTCATGTTCACTGTTAGTCATCGTCACCATCACCACCATCACGCTCCATCGTCATCGCCATCACCATCATCATCACCATTAGCTGTCATCACCACCATCATCTTGTTATTATCAGGCCTTCTCCATCCATCATTAGTCATAACCATCACCATAGTTCCATCCTTACCATCCGTCACCATCACCACCATCACGCTCCATCGTTATAGCCATCACCATCATCATCACCATTAGCTTCATCATCAGCATTGTCATCACCACCATCATCCTGTTAGTGTCACACCTTCCCCATCCATCATTAGTCATAACTATTACTGTAGTTCCATCCTCACCGTCCGTCACTATCACCACCATCAAGCTCCATCATCATCACCTTCACCATCATCATTAGCCTCATCATCACCATGACCATCATTATTGCCATCAGCAGCATCATCACCATGACCATCAGCACATCATCACCATCATCATTGCCATCACCATCACCATTCTGTTAGTGTCATGCCTTCCCCACCCATCATTAGCCGTAACCATCACTGTAGTTCCATTCTCACCATCTGTCACCATCACCGTCTTACTCACCACATTTGAACCCAGAGTCACATTTTTCCAGCACCCAAAGTCTTTTAACCTTTTCATGGTTAATGAAGAAGGCATCTCCAGAGAAGACCACGCCCATTGGGCCAAGCTGCCCCATACAATTGGCTATGGGACCGAATTCCCACCACACAGCATGCTCCAGAGAAGCAGCCCCACGGGCACATGCGGTAAAAATAGGGCGGAGGGAGGCCAGATGTCACACACCCAGCCTTTGTTTTGCACCGACCTTCTCCTTCCTCTGTTGCATCCCGACTGGACGTTTTTCACTGCTGCTTCAGTCACTCCATCGTGCCCCAGGACATTGTGTAGCCGTGACAAGGCTATAAAACATTTCCCAGTCACAGGCTCCTCACTTTGAATTTGGGGTAATAATTCCTCTGGACTCATGGTTGTGATGAGGACTTTAAAACATACATAATTATGAGAATTAACTTAGTGGCAGATAGATTGAAAGTTCCCCAAAAGTCTAATTTTGAGAGAAGGAGACTTGCTCAATGTCGTATCTTATTGTATCAAGACATGCCCATGGGAATCCAGTCTCTGACTATTGTTAGAGTTATGGCCTACTCTCGTGTTAAATATGGAAAGATAGACTGCTTGGATCTGCAATGGGGAGCCCAGTTCTCTCTGACCTCCATCTTCATTCTCTTCTCAATGTCCTACACTGGCTCTGATTCACCAACGGTAATAGACTTTTGATTTTCCATAACAGCTTTTTTTCCCCTTCTTCCTTCCTTTCCTTTTTTTGTTCAAGTTACTTATGACCATTTAAAAAACACATAATTTAAAGAACCAAATCTGACAACCCTCCCCCACATGACAGTTGGCAAAGACTACTAAAAAAAAAATGCTAACTTTTAATTTTATGTGTATACTTTTTTTTTACCTCCCAAAGAAATAATAAAAGAATCATACTTGCAAAACACATAGTATAGGTCTTAAAGCAAGCAATTAGGTTGCTTCTGCCAGACGTCTTTGACAGCACCCAGGAAGGTCAGGACTCCTGGGTTCCCTTCCCTGTCTGTACCCACCTTGTGTCTGGACTTTCTAGGTATGTAGGGTCTGGCTTGGATGTGGCCCTCTTCTTTGGTATACTGTTCCTGGTGTGAAAGGCACTATAAAGGACATTCTTTTTGTTCCAAACAGCATGTTTCTGCCTCAGTGTCTGACGGTGAAGCAGACCTCCTCTGGAAAAGCAAGTCTGTTTCTTGTGCAGTTCCTCCGCAAACCCCTCCCACTCTTGCCATATGCTACCCTCCTCCCCCAGCTAATTCCCATCTTTTGGATGCCATACGGTTTGGCAGAATCTTGGCATGGGGCTCTGAGATCTGAAATTACACTGGGTGTGGCACCTGACCGCTCTCCCTGTCTAGTCCACTTTCTGCGGCAATAGGGTTGTGCCTGGAAACAGGGGCTTAGATTTGTTCCCCTTGTGGCTAGAACCAATCGCATCTCATTGACACTGACACACTCTCTCTGAGTTAAGGGCTGCATTTCAGGCAGTTTAATAATGACGACGTTTCTTGAGAAGGTATTCTGAGCATGTGTTCCCAAATGATATTCTTTTGTGCTGGGATTCAGGACAAAGTGTTTCAGTAGGAGCTGCATCGCACACCCTGTGCCTGGGCTTGACTTGCTCTCGTCACAGCGCATGGGCGATAGACAGGCACGCCTGAGCTATCCGACTTGCATTTGCCTGGACCCGCTCCTGCAAAACTCCAGGTCAGTTGAGAAATACCGTAGCCACAAGACCAGCGGATCTCTGCCTTCTCTGCCTTCTACCTGCTTTTGCAGCTCTGCCCTGGGGTCCATGGCATTGTTCTCCCGTGGGATCTCTCTGTCCTGGGCCGAGAAAACACCTGCTCTTTTCTCTTTGTGAAGGAGTCAACCTATGGCCCATATACAGGCTTCACTAGGCAGCCATCACTCCCTGGTCTCTTCTCGGCATCCACTAGCATACTTGCTATTGTTGACAGCCAAATGCTGGGTCTAGGCAGTGGTCAGGAACTGGTCCACTGCACCCAGCTCTTCGTCCATCCCAGCCTTGCTTTGCTCACTCATGAAACACTGATGACATTCCTGTTCTCAGAAAGATTCTCCTCTGGACCTGGAAAAGGAGATGAGAAAATGAAGGGATAATTACCCAGGCATGGCTAGAGACTAAATTAGAAGGAGGCATAGAATGCCAAGAAAACAGAAGCATTTAAACCTGGGAACTAAGGAGCAAGAAGAGGGGCACATAAGGCACCCTCATGGGACTGTGTCTCTCAGTTTACTGCTCTTCCATCTCCAGCTTCACTGGTTTGCCCTTCTACTTTATTGGTGATTGCACCAATGTCCTGCCTTTGTGTATGGGCATCTTCCCAAACTTCTGTCTTAGTGACTTTTCTGTTGTCATGAAGAGGCACCGTGACCAAGTCACTTGTGAAAGAAGGAATTTAACTGAGGGTTTACCATTCCAGAGGGTGAGTTCTTGACTACCAGGGTGGGGAGCACATGGCAGCAGACAGACAATTATGGCACTGGTGCAGTAGCCAGGAGGTTATATCTGATCCACAACTACTGGGCAGTGGCGGGAAGAGAGAGCGAGAGAGAGAGAGAGAGAGAGAGAGAGAGAGAGAGAGAGAGAGAGAGAGA
>JAQHUG010000167.1:1047545-1062545 GCA_028555095.1 Dicrostonyx torquatus
TGCCGGGAACACAGCATGCACCTCTCCCCCACTTACAACATCAGTGGGTAAAGGCTCTCGAGGGCACACCTAGACCTGAGTATTACTGCCAGAACCCACATAGTGGAAGAGGAAAAGCTTCTTCTCTGACTTTCACATGCACACTGTGTCATGAGCATATCTATACATGGTAAATAAATAGACGAATGAGTGAATGAACATGTTTAAAACAGGGAAGATACAAGGTTGAGTGTGATCCAGAGGCATCATAGACATAGATGGAATTGTCAAAGGTAAAGCGCTATTTAAAAACCCAAGTGTCCTTCCTTGATCATTGACTAGATGGGGCCCTAGTCTCCTTGTCTGTGAAGTGGGAAATGACTTGCCTGGAAGAGCTGTCTTGAGAGAGTCATGTGCACAGGGCACAGTTTTGTGAAACAGTTTACTGACTCTGTTTGCTGAGCACCGTCCTTTGCAATGTTGCCCCCATCTGTAATCTGTAATCTCACCCCTGGTCTTGCAGCTCCCTCTCTCTGACCATGGTAATGCTCCATAACAGGAGGCCCCAAAGTACAGGACAGCCCCAGACACCTCAGGTCATTTAGGGCCTGATGTGTCACCTGGCCGAAGCGACATACTGCATCAATTCCTCTTTCCTAGTCAAGGTGGGATAGTCCTAATGACATTCCAATATTGTCACCACTGCTCAGGGAGACAGACACATTCAAGGTGTTGTCTGAGGTTTCTGTCCTGCCTAGTTCCTGCAATCGTTAAGTCCCAAAGAATCACACAGAGGTCTACATTAGTTATAAACTGATTAGCCCATTAGCTCAGGCTTCTTATGAGCTCTTATAACTTATATTAGGCCATTATTCTTGTCTATGTTAGCCATGTGGCTCGGTACCTTATTCAGCGAGGCAGTCACATCTTACTTCTTCTGTGGTAGGGTCAGGACTGCAGAGGAATGGGCTTTCCTCTTCCCAGAATTCTCCTGTTCTCATTGACTGACCTCCACTTCCTGTCTGGTTGTCCCGCCTATACTTCCTGCTTGGCTACTGGCCAATCAGCATTTTATTAAAGTACAATTGACAGAATGCAGACCATTGTCCCACACCATTCAAGGGGTAGCAATAACTCCCGATTCCTAAAAGTTAACGGGAGTAGAGCTGGGTATTGTGACTGGCACACGCCTGTAATCTCAGAACTAGGGAGGCTGAGGCAGGAAGAGGCTGCCATGAGTTTACAGGTGCGTGCCAATCACAATACCCAGCTAACTTGGACTGCATGCTGGGTTCCAGAAAGCATGGGCTATGGAATGAGACCTTGCTTCAAAGAAAAGCTAAGAAAAAGTTAATTTAACTATAGCAGTATGTTCTTCAGGTAAGAGAATTTTCTAGTGATTGTCAGTTAGTTATGTTGGCCAAATCACTTGAGACCAAAATTGATAGCCTCACTGGGAGGTAAAATGTTTTTATATTTGCAAGTTGGGTTTGGATACTGATTTGAGTTTTGTGTGATCCTAAGAATAACCTAGAATGTGCATGGAAGCGCTAGTTTCTACCCTTGTCAACAGAGGGTGACTCAATCCCCAAGAGATTTTTACCAGGTAACTTGGGAAAACACTGTTTTTGTGTCTCTGTCTGGGAAATTTTTTTGATAGCTGTGTGTCAGGATTCTTGCTTCTTTCCAAATAGCAGTTAATTAAAAGCGAGCAAGCTCAGTACATAGAACCCATGGAGGGGGGAGTATGTGGCAGTATGTAAGTGTGCATATATGTTTATGTATGTGTACAGTGTGTGCATGTGTGTGTGTGTGTGTTGAGTGTGTGTGTCTGTATCTGCACACTGTAAAAGTTCAAACACTTTCCACTGTAGGTCAGAATAACAAATTTAGGATATTGGGTTGTGAAGCTAATTCAGTCCCTAGAGTCTTCCTGTTTATTCTTGACTTTAGAAAAAACAAAACAAAACAAAAAAAAAAAAAAGAAGGAAGATGAACTCCCTTGCTTTTCCTCATTCCCCAGAAGGCTTTGCTCAAAGAAACAATTCCTTGGTCTACAGAAGAAACTGTGGCTATTAGAAGCTACATTACCATTTCAATGGCTTCTGACATTGAGGGGTTTTCAAACCATTTCAGCAGGGCTGATTTGAAGGTTCAGGCTGAAAGCAGGCACTGTTGTGGATGTCCCCTCCATATGAGCTCATTTAAATTCACAGCACTTTTGTGGGGGATTGCTGCCACCATTTTGTGGGTGTGCAAATAGAGGCTGTGGGGGTCGAGGAGTTTGAGAGAATTTGTACCTGGGATGTGGCCATGAAGTCCCGTGGCTTCTCTGAAATCTTTAATACAATCATTGTTATCTCTGGAATGAGGTTCCTTAAAATTTAATAAGCCGGCTTTGAGTGGACTGTTTTTTAAATTTTGAAATTAACGATTAACTTTACTATTGCAAGTTGGTAACACGCAGGGACTCTTGTAGTGGCATGGGAGAAAATAAGCTTTTGTAGCGAGATTAAAAAAAAAAATACTACTTAGGAGTTACGTGGCTTTGAATAAGACGTTGATCTTTTCCAAAGCCCAGCCCTAAAATATGAAGACAGTAGTGTCTGATTCACTCTTCAGACCCGGGAGGTCAAAACAAATGATTAAAGGGGTCTAAGTGTTAATCTCATGGTTAACCAAGTTTAAGTCTGCCTTCCTTTTTATTTCTGGTCACAACTTGACTATCTGCCTGTATTGCACATTTTCTTCTCGGACTTTCTGCTACCCTTTCCACAGTAGTGTTCTTAGAGGGAAAGCCTGCCTGAAGGCCTGGAGTGAATCCCTCACGTCAAACACATACATGTGTTAGAATGCCCAAATCCATGAAGTCCCATATGTAAAAGCAAAGAGCCTTTATTTCATGCAAGTTTGCAAACCCGGTCCCTCCGCATGTCCAACGAATTGGAATAAATGGAGAGCCCTGCACTCAGTCATAATAGGGTTTTATAGTAGTAAAGACAGGGGTGGGGTTTCTGAGGTTTAGGACCCCTGATTGGCTGACATTTGTCTAGGGTGTCCTGGTGAGTGTGTGCTGGCAGGTGGTCCTGTCTACAGCAATTGGAATGTTAGACATTTCCTTTGGATGGTCAGTTTTTGGGTGGTGCTCAGGTAATCTCAGTTTGTGGTTCTTTCTGCAACCAGGTTTTTGCCTTAGGGTAAACTACTGAGACTCAGGCCTCTTATTCAATTTATTGAAGGCTGAGTCTTCCTCTGGCAGGTGATAATGGATGGAAGTAAAGAACTTCCTTTGGGTGATCTGTTCATATTTAGCTTATCATGGCTGGATCCTACACATGTATGTGTAATAAGTACCATTTTTTGTTTTGCATGTATTTTCTCTTTGAGCTCTGAGCACAGCATTATAAGAATACCATTATGACTAACATGTCTTGCTCCAGAGCCAGCTTCATCTAAAACCATCAGCCTCAAGCAGCGCCGTGTGGAAGTATATAACAGAGTCTTCTAACTGGGGTGCTGAGCCAGAGCAGACTGGAAGAAAGGAGTTGCGAGCTGAGCCTGGAAGACTGAGCATTTGCCCAGCATGTATGAAGCCCAGTGCCTAGAATGTGTGTATGAGGCGGGTGGGAGAAACCCCAATTCCATAAGCAACCAATCCCCATGAGGCTCCTCATTCACAAACACCCAGATGTTACAAGAGCCAAATATGCAGCCTGCCGGGTTTCTAGGTTGCTGGTGTAAGACTTGGCTGTTGGGGGAAACTTGTGTCTACAGTTTCCACACTTGACATTCTGATTTATCATTCTGGTCAGTTTTTCTTTAGTACCTAATACTACTTGATGATAAATTACATATTTAGATATTTGCTTGTTATCTATTTTCTTTCAGTAGAAAGAAAAAACTGTCCCGCGCAACCGTCTCGCCAGCAAGAACGACGCGGCACACAAGGATCCTTCTGCAGTAAGCTTTAATGCTTCTTGAGAGGGAGAAGCATAAACTTCCAGAGCGGAGACCCAGAGGCGGGGGAACCCTTCCCTTAAATAGAGGCTTCTCCTCGCTTAGGACGTGTCAGCCCCTCGTTGGCTGCAACCCATTGCATGAGATGACACCACGGGAGAGGCAGAGCACACGGAATGGAAAATCCCTTCGCGTCTGCGCAGCAAGCTTGTTTACCGCTTGGGAACACAGGATGTCAGTGCCATCTTGTAATGGCGAATAGTGAGTGTGGCGTAGAAAGAAAAAACAAAATAAAAAACAACAGCAAAACAAAACAACTACAAAACCAAAAAACAAAACAACAACAAAAACCAACCAGGGCAACAATTCCATGGGCTTACTGTCTGTGCCTGATGAATCTCTTTAGGCCACTATTGGTAGGAGCGAAACAGATGCTCACAAATAATTTTGAAGCCGTGAATGCACGGGCAGCTTTCCATCCTGTTTTTAAATCTTAATTCATTTAACCAATATTGCTGGCTCATACATACCATGTACCCAGCAGGCCCTGGCAATACAACATCTTACCCCGGCAAGAAGTTGTGAAGGTGGAGACCAAATTGGTTATGTTTAAGTCCCAGTTCCTTCATCTGGCGGACATACAGAGAGGTTTGTTAGGTGAGAGAGTGGCTTAGCCTGTGAGGAGGGCAGTAGCATAAGGTGCAGAGGAGATGCAATTGTGTGGTTTCACGTTAACATTGCCAGTAAAAGGTCATACTTGCAAGCAAGCGTGGAGACACTTCCCTTTAGTGATCCGAGAGACAGGCTGTGAGTTGTCATGGACTTTCATTTGACTCCATGTCCTTTGAGGGCAGGCTCATGCCTGTTTCTTTAATCTCAGTGTCATTAGTACCTGCACATGGCCTGGGCTGAGAGCAGTGGAGCTCAATCCATTTATGAGTGACTGAACGGCTTCCAAAGAGCAACTTTTGCAAAGGTGTCTATGATGAACTTGCTTGACCATTTTACCCTTGAAGAAACACCGTGTTATTCCTTATTTGTGTCCTAAAGGCTGTGGTTGTCTTTAAAAGCTCACTTGAACTTTCTTCTTCCTTGTTTGGGGATTGTAAACCGAATACTCACACAGCTGTCTATTTTCCAGTGACCCAGATAGCATTAACAGCACATTACACCCCCTCCCCAACCCTGGGTGGGTTATAGTACCTCAAGATTTTGTTCTTTGGTCTTGAGTATTGATGTGGGATTCCCCTCTGCATGCTGTGAATACCATTGGTTAATAAAGGAACTGCTTTGGGCCTATAGCAGAGCTATAGAGGAAGAGAGCTAGGTGGGGGGAAAACTAAACTGAATGCTGAGAGGAAGAAGGCAGAGTCAGAGAAAGCCATGTAGCTCTGCTGGCAATAGATGCAGGGACTCTTCCTGGTAAGCCACAGCCTCGTAGCGATACACAGCTGAATAGAAACGTGTTAAATTAATATGTAAGAGTTAGCCAATAAGAACCTAGAGCTGTGTGATTGTTTTAGGGCAGGGCACCCGGGAACCAACAAGTGGCCTCCTCCAACAGAGTATTGGGCTGTCCGGTCAGTTTTATACATTCATAGTAGTAGCTGAGAGAAACGCTAGCTGGCTGTCTAAGTGGTTATTCAACATGGCTGGATTAAGAATCATCGGAGGCATTAGTGAAACACACCTTTAGGTATGTGCCCATGGGAGATCATAGGGAGGGTTAACGGAGTAGGGCAAGACCCGCTTTGATAGAGGGCAGCGCTAACCCATGGCCTGGGGTACCAAGCTGAATCAAAAGGAAAAGGTAGGAAGCCAGCTGTATACCAGTACCCACCTCCCTCCCCACCCGCCGCCGATGTGAGCAAGCTCCTGTTGCCAGAGCTGTATGATCCTCTTACCACCATGCCTTCTTCACAGAGATGGACTACATCCCCTTAAATGGGGAGTCAAAACAGATCTTTCCTCCCTTAAGTCGCGTTAGCTAGGTGTGTTTCCACACTCTTCTCACTACAGTTTTGTGCAGAAACAGTGTGTGGAACTTGGCAGGCCCTAGAGTCGTTGTAGGAGGCCGCTAGTTTATTTCCTGACTTCCCGGCAGCTCAGACCCGGAATAATCACACAGAAATGTAAATCACTGTTTGACCAATAGCTTAAGTGTATTTCTGGCTAACTCATATCTTAAATTAACCCATTTCCATTAATCTGTGTATTGCCACAAGGCTGTGGCTTACCAGGTAGAGTTCTGGCGGGGCCACATGGCTTCTCTCTGACTCTACCTCCTTTCTCCCGGCATTCATTTTAGCTTTCCCCATCTAGCTCTGCTCTACCCTATCACAGGCCCCAAACAGGTTCTTTATTAACCAATGGTATTCACAGCATATGGAGGGGAATCCCACATCATCTCCCCTTTTCTGTCACCTACTTGGGTTCAAATCCCAGCTGTAGCACTTACTAGCCACGTGATCTTGGTCCAATTGCTAAATTTCGTGCTTTATTGTTCTCACCAGCAAAATGGCTATAATAACCATATCTGCATTTTTAGTATGTGTATGTGTGTGTCTCACATGGATGGTCATATGAACACTGAATAGACGTTAATTATTTGACCAATCATCTATCAGTTATGTATTCATAAGCCCTCCTAGTGTCTGTTAGGGTGTAGGCACCTTGTTTAGTGCTGGGCATATAGGAATAAACAAGACATAAACACACTCCTCAATTTGCTTGCAATTTTACATGAAGAGAGAAATGGGTATTTATTGTACAGTGGTTTAGTTTGGGAGGATGGGAGTTGAAGATGCCTTGGAAGCACACATCAGATCTTCGAATATTATTGGCAGAACCAAGGAGGGCTGGAGGACACAGTTCGAGCTGAGTCCAGAATGCTGACCTGGCACTGGTCAAGGGTATCCCAGGGAAAAGACTAGCTTGAGCAAATGCCTCCTGGAGGCAGACAGGAGGGCTGGGCCTCTGGTTAAGAGTCTATGGTTCAGTCTGGCCAGGTCTGACTTGAGATGCAGGTATGACCTGAGGTGTGGATAGAGAGTTGGGGGCCGGATCAGTGGTACCCTAAAGGTCAGTGTTTTCCAGAACTTAAGGTGTTGGTAATTGTCTTAGGGTTTTTATGGCTCTGATAAAGTGCCGTGACCATAAACAAATTGGGGAGGAAAGGATTTATTTTATTTTACAACTCTCAGGTCACATACTCCATCACTAAGAAAAGCCAGGTCAGGAACTCAAGGTGGGAACTTAGACAGGAACTGAAGCAGATGCTATGGAGGGGTGCTGCTTACTGGCTTACTCCCATGGCTTGCTCAGCCTGTTTTCTTATAGAACCTGGTGTCAGGTTCTATAAGAACTGAGATAGCTCCACCCACAGTGACTTATGTCCTTTACATCAATCAGGAAAGTGACCACAGACTTGCTCACAGGCCAATCCATGGAGGGCATTTTCTCCAAAGCGACCTCGTTCTGTTAAATTGAGATAAAATTAACCAGCACAACAGTCTGTCTGAAAAGACTATGAGAGTCTGTACATACTTCAAATAGCCAAGTGTTGCTGCTGTTGACAGAGAGTAGCTTAGAAACACGAGGGTACAATGCTGGAGAGTATTGGAAGCTGTTGGAAAGAAAAGAGAAAAATGCAGGAGAAATCTAAGGTTACCACTCCCTCCTACCCCCAGCCTTTGCCTTTTCCCTAGTGATCTGGGGCATTCCAGGATGCTGCAAGAGCTCTCCCTTTGCCCAGGGAGTGTTTGGCTCGAAGGTGGATGTTTCTCCCTTCTCCGACACCTACACTTGTTTTCATGTTCTCACGAAAGACAGGCTCATCAGAATGCTTCTCAGAGCAGGTCAAGGAGACCTCCTGCATGGATAGCATTTGGAGATGTTCATTGAAACTGTAGTCTCTTCTCCTTCCTTCATGGGCAGGGACAAGCGTGGAATAGTCAAGTTGGAGAAAGTGCTGGAGAAGGGGCAACAACATTTTGCAACCATCACAGTAAAGGCTGATTTAGATAGTTCATACCGATAGGTGGGAAATCTGGGAGCATTTTTGTTTAGAGTTGGGTATTTTCTGCATTTTAAAATTTTGGTACACTTTTAATAAATGGTTATTAGAATCAAAGAAGAGACCTTCTAGACACTTTGAAGTCCGAATAGTCTGTCTCTTGACTGTGTTGGTAATTAACATTGCCAGCAAGGGGCAGATGGACAGTGTATACTTTTGGTTTACAGACACGGTGTTGCTAATATCATAGCACAGTTGTAAAATCAAAGCTTGGATGATTTCATGAGAAAATGTCAATATAAAGGACTTGGCCTTCTGCCCTCAGCTTCTGGGAATGACTCTGTGTCGTATCTGACAGAAGTGTCTTTGCTCAGGGTGGGGACTAGCAATGCCAGCCTCTGACAGTAGGGTGGGAGTTTGGATCGCATTGCTGTCAGTTGCCCTGGAGACAATCAATAAATCAATCATGTCCGAGTAATGGAGACGAAAGCATGCTGGACACCGAGACTTGAGTGAGGGTCCTTCACTCAACACTGAATGACACACAAGGTTCCAGGAGACTGCAAGCTGACTCCAAGGGAAGAGGCCCACAGACATGTCAAGTCTGCAGCCTATCAGGTATGTATCAGCCGATTTTAGTCCCTGTGTTTCTTATCGTAAATTGTAACTGAGTCTGATACTTTCTGGTGAGTTCAGTCGGTCCTTCTTGAGAATTGTTAAAACTTCCAAAAGTTTAGAGAACCCCTGAGTCTTGAGTTGGCACCAGATGTGAGAACAGCCCTGAGGACTATGCCCTCAGAATGCACTTAACTCTGGGTAGGCAGAACATTCTGAGAGAAACTTTTTATCAAAGAAAGTGAATGGTACTCTTTAAACACCGTGGATATCATAAAAGGAAAAGCAGGGCTGAGGGCCTCTCCTGGGTGAGACAAGACTAAGGGGGCAGAGTAGCTAAGTGCCAAGCGTAAGCTTAGGCTCAGTTTTTGAATAGGAGACAAAAATAAACCCTATAAACGACATTTGAATCCATCAGTAAAATTGGAAAACAGACAGTACATTGGAATAAAGAATTAGATCTATGCTAGACTGGCAGAAACCAGTTATTGTGGTTATACAGGAGAGTGCCCTTGCTACTCTTAGTGAACACACACTGAAGCATTTAGAGGTAAAGGGCCCTAATGTCTCAAGTAGTTTATAAAAACTATATACAGAGAAAAAGAGAGTATATGATACAGCAAATGCCACAAAATGCCAATGAGAGATGAGCCTGGATAAAGAATAAATGGATTTTCTTTGTGCTACATTGCAACTTTTCAAATTGTTTTTTCAAACAAGGAGTTAAATAAAATACGGACCTTGAACCTAGCACCCAGATCTTGTTTTCTGAAAGCTTTCTCCAGCTAACTAGGGCTTCTGGGATAAAGAGCTTATTCTAGGACTGGAGCAAGAGAAGGATGAGGGAGGATGAGTTTGTGGCATATGTCAAGGGGCTAGGAAGCAGGGAAATACTGAAGTATTTACAAACAAGCAATAGGGCCTGCGAGGCGGTTCAGCAAAGTGGACGGTATCTACCAGAGTCTGACAACCCGAGTTCAGTCTCCCCGACCCACATGCTGAAGAGAAAACTGACTCCCACAAGTTGTCCTCTGACTTCCGTAAACATGCTGTGACCCCCTCGTACCCATACACATATGTACATATATAGACACACACATTTAAGATAAATGAATTCAACGAACAACGAAACTGATAGGATATAGCCAAGAGACACAGGCAAACCCAATGGGCCAAACTGCGGTTATTGGTCAAACAGAAGAAGCTAGTGTTAGATTATAGCCTGAAGTACAAAGTGAAAGTTCCTGGTCTACCTTCATTCAGCAGCTGATGGAAGCAGATGCAGATTCACCGCTAAGCACTTGGCTGAGCTTCTGAAGACCAGCTGAAGAGAGGGAAAAGCAAAGGGGTTAAGACCGTGATGGATACAGAAACAGCTGACCTGAGCTAGTGAAAGCTCACTGACTCTGGACTGATAGCAGGGGTAGGGAGGTGGGGTGGGGGACACCTGCATAGGACCAACCTAGGATCACAGAATATGGGTGACAGTTGTGTGGCTTGGTCAGTCTGTGCGACCACTAGCATTGGGAGCAAGATTTATCCCTAGTGCTTGAACTCATTGGAGCTCATTCTTTTTGGAGACTTCGTCAGACTGTTTTGACTTCCCATGGGTGTAGAAATCTAGGACAACTCTGAGGCCATTTCTGAGGCCTCTCAGCCTTAGTGCTTCCCCCTCCTCCCCTGGGGACCTAACATCTACACATGTACATACTGGAATGTTGGGGACTTTCCATCTCCCTGTGTCCTTGTCAATGTTCTCCAAATAGAGCTCCGTTCCTGGAATTAGGACAAGGTAACCCACAGATGTCCACAGATGTTTTGACTCAGTCTCTGGAAAGGGGTCAGAACGACCCTCAGATGTTTCCTCTTACCCCACCTGATCTGGCAGCCACTCTCCAGCCCTGGCTCAGACCAATTATTGTTAGTAACCTTTTGAATACACCAATCCTAATAGTTGAAAAACAACCCCCGAGTCTCCCCGCCTTGTTTCTATGTTTTTTTCCTTTAAACGTAGCTTGTGACAGTCATTCGGGGTTTTTTGGCTTCTCGAGTGCTGAAGGACCCTGTCGCAACAGAATGAAAATCCTCTTGCTCTTACATCAACTGCGGTGTGAGAGTGGACTCTTGGGATGACTCCTCCTCGGTAATTGGACTTTAGGTTCCAACATGGGAAGCCTTGCCCTCTTGGAGGAGTGGATGGAGGGTGGGGTGGGGGAAGATAGGGCGAGTGGGAGGAGGAGAGGGAGTGGGAACTGGGATGGGTATGTAAAATGAGCAAAGACTGTTTTAAAAAAAAAATCCAATTGGAAAAGCCCAATTTTGACCGTTAAAAAAAAAATTCTTGGTCTATGATAATGCACAAGGCGATCCAATAAATAAGTGGGGAGAAGAGATGCGTTTTCTGTGTAGAAGAATTGTGGACAATTAGTAGACACCTTGCCCTGGTCAGGGTTGGACATAATTTTACTCTTTAGGTGTGAATTATATACACTGTGACTCCCAGCAAAGGTGATGTGGATAGGGAAAGAATGAGCTTCTAGGAGAGCCAGCTGCAAACATGACCTCAGCCAGGTGAGCAAGCTCACCCTCAATCACACCAGTGCCACATGCCCTTCAAACTGCGTGAGGGAAATAGCGTGTGAACCCCACTACAAATTTGAGGGAGACTTGAGGTGGATTCCAGCGGAGGGGCACGCTGTGCGGTACCGGTGCTCTTCGGTATCGTCAAGGTCACCCACTGGGAGAATCTGAGGAACGATCACGACCAGGAGTGATGAGCTACCCTGGAAGGGTTCCTGGTGCAGGGGAAGACGTTAAAGAGCATCAAACTTAAACGTGCTGTGCTAATGGAAGATGACAGCTACGCAGGACGCTGGTGAGGGCAATATGGAAACCCTGTGCTGGTAGTTTACAGAAAAGTCAAGAATGAAGTTGACTTTATTATCACGCCTTTAATCCCAGCACTCGGGAGGCAGAGGCAGGCGGATCTCTGTGAGTTCGAGACCAGCCTGGTCTACAAGAGCTAGTTCCAGTGCAGGCTCCAAAGCCACAGAGAAACCCTGTCTCAAAAAACCAAAACCAAAAAAACAAAACAAAACAAAACAAAAAGTACTGCTGGCACTAGGTTAACTCCCTGGGAGTAGGGTAGCAGCTGTACATTGCTGTTAGTAATTTAATGTGACCAAATGTCCTTCAGCTGCTCCCTTTCTCCCCCCTGGCTAGACACGACTCTGTCACGGGTGCTGAGGATTTGCCTCCTCTCCAGGCCCTGAGCTAGCACAGAGCCTGGCCTGCCTACGCACAGAGAGGAAGAGTAAAACAGCATCCCTCCGTGTTTACTTGCAAGGAAGCTTCCCAACCCAGACCTTGTTATCTACCGCAAATCAACATATATTTACCCTGGGCACTGCAGCACAGTTGTTTCCGATTCCTCATTCCCATTGACCGGGTCCTTCAAAGAGAGGCCTTGTGGCTTCCCTGCTGCTCTAAGGAAAAGCTGAGCCTTCCACAGAGTTTGAAAGTGCATGCTTGGGGCAAGAGGGTGCTTTCTGTTGTAACATCAGGTGAGGAGATCAGGGAGCAGAGGCCAGCGATAGCCAGGACCGCCTGCTGTTTATTTCACACCGGGCTGCCTGCCTATGCCCAGATCCCAAAGGAAGCTCTGTGGAAAGCCACATCAGGGCTGGTAGCTCCTCCTTCCTGTTGAGGCCTCCCCTAGGCGATATCATTTCCTCTCATTACCTTCCTGTGTTGGCTGCTGTGTCCTGGGCTTGATCTTTGACTGAACTCTAGTCCCTAACATCCCTTGCATCTCTGCAGGCTGAACCTGTGTTAAAGACAGTCTTTGCTGGGCATGACTCTGGGGCCTCCCATTATGTTTGGCTTTTTGAAGGCCAGGTCCAAGATACCATGTGACTCTCAGGGTAACTGAAAGCAGCTTAGGAGAAAGAACAGCAGTGCTCTCTCACTCTTGGCCAGGTGCTTTGCATGCCATTCTAGTTCCCCTTAAACACAGCCCCGTGAGGCAAATGCGTTGATGCATGTGTGCAACCTCAACTCTTGGAGGAGGAAGCAAAACTACTGTGAGCTTGAAGTCAGTCTGGTCTACACAGTGACTTCAAGGCAAGCCTACGCTACACAACACACACCCCGCCATCAAATAACTAAAACCAAAACCACCTCAGGCCAGGGAGGAAGCATCATTATACATCCATTTTCCAGGGAAAGACACTGGAATGTAGAAGGGCTCAATCCCTTGATGCTGCGAAGTGATGGAGACGTGGTTTTGATGCAGGTAGCCATGTACCACCCTATAAAGCAGGCAGGTGTATGCGGTGACAGAGACCAATAGCGATGAAGGAGCCAGAAAGGTCATTTCCTTCATCGAGGTCTAAGTGATGCCAAGGATGGAGAGGTGGGTGGGCAGAACAGGTCTGCATACAAAGATTCATCTTAATATCTGTGCCTGTCTGAAGCCTCTCCCTGGAACACTGTTTCTTGGGTGTGAGGTGGGCTTAACCAGCTGGGGAATGGGATCCTTTTCTCTAATTTTCCTTAACTAAACTGACACGCATTGGCATGCAAACCCTCCAGCTTTCCTGACAGCTTGAGAAAGATATCTGTGTCACTTTCTACACTCTCCTGCTGGGCCCATGGTGGTTGCCCTCCTGCTGCCACTGGGAATGTTGCTGTTAACCACACCCCACTCGTGTCTTTTCCCTTGTCTGCTCCCGTGCATCCTGCAACCCCCTCTGAAACCCACTGAAACCCTCATCTGCAGGGAAACTCACAAGAAAACTTAGGGATAACTCCATAAACCTTCAGGATGCTGCATTCCCCAGGGTTCCATCCTGGACATTCTGGCTCAAAGTTGACTCGCACCAATGTCTACATTCTCTTTCCCCTGAAAAAGCATAGCAAGCAGAGATCACGATCCTGAAATAGTAAGTCCTCTCACCATCTCTTATTTCCCATCATCCATCATCAGGTCACAAGGTCATGCCTAGCTGCAAAGGAGTCCTTGCTTCCTGCTAAAAGCAACAGTGTTGGTAATAGTGTTAGTAGCCACAGCACTATGTTATGCCTCCAAGCAATAAGAAGTGGTTTAATCTGGGTAAAATTGTGAGGCTGGCCTGATATAGAAAAGAAAAGGGGGGGGGAGGCTGGAGAGATGGCTCAGTGGTTAAGAGCACTGACTGTTCTTCCAGAGGACCTGGGTTCAATTCCCAGCACCCACATGGCAACTCACAACTGTTTGAAGATCCAGTTGCAGGGGATCTGACACCTTTACACCAATGCACATAAAATCAAGTTAAAAATTAAAAAAAAAAGAAAAGAAAAGGGAATTCCCCCCCGCCCCCCGAGTCTTGCTATGTAGCCCAGGCTTGCCTTCACTGCAATGATTAATACTGAATATTCACCTGACAGCATAGAGACACGACGAGCAGGCAAAGCTACCAGGCACACCTGTGAGGTGTCTGGACTAGGTTAGCATCCTGGCATGCCCACGAGGGATGATCTAAATTAGATTAATTAACACGGGAAGTTTACCTCAACATAGGCAGGTGGCATCATTCCCCAGGCAGGGTCTGGACTGCACAAAGAGGCCAATGTGAACTGAATGCTATCATGCATTGTTAGACCATCGTGGTTTAAAGCAGCCAGGCCCCTTTTGGCGCTGACAGTGGAGTTGTAAGTGCCATCCACATGATAACTAGCTTTGCAGGCAAGAAGAAGACAAGATTGAGGAAGTCATGGAGCTCTGTCTCATGCTTCCAGAGAACCCCTGAGACCAGGCAGGAAGATGCAAGAAGGCCATGGGGGGCCGTTGTGTGAAGCTGCAAAGGCGAATCCTAAGTTGAATGTAGACTCTATGACATGCCGGAATCACCATGGGGTGGAGATGGCTTGAGAGAGAGTCTACGTGTGCGGCAGAAGTATGGCTACTCAGGCCCTCTCGAGCCTAGATAATTTCTATGACAATACCTGAAACTGTAGGATCTGGTGATTCCCTTGCTGGATCTCCTTCATGCTTTGGTCCAGTCATTCTCTGCTATGCCCCGAGTCTTCATTTTGGGAATGAGAATGTCTACTTGGTGTCAGTGTGTATTGGAAGTGTGTAGTTTTTATGGACAGGAGCTCATCCTTAAGGGGCTCCTTGAGTTTTGTAAGAGACTGTACTTAACCTTTGTGAGCAGGGTTGGAACTACTGAGGACTTTGGGAACAGGTGACTGACCTTTGCAGAGATCTGGGACACTGCAGCGGAGTGCTGATGAAGTGGTTAACTGGAGACCAGTTAAGGGTGAGGTTCCAGACTCAGGCTGGGTTTCTACACTCTGTCATTTGGTGGCTGGAGCCCTTTGGCTCTTCCAGCTCTACCTAAAGGTCATTGCTCTGTTGTTAGGAGCTACTTGTTCATCCCCGCCACCCAGAA
>JAQHUG010000167.1:1067545-1079857 GCA_028555095.1 Dicrostonyx torquatus
CTCAGTCGCTCAGGGAGCTGCTTGTAGACAACTCTACAGAGAATGCGTTCATTAAACACAGGATAGTTGCTTCAAGGGCTTGAATAAAAATGTCCCCCATAAGCTCCTATATTTGACAACTTGGTCTCTTGTTGACGGTGCTCTTTGAGGAAGTTTAGGAACTGTTATCTTCCTGAAGGGAGTAAGTCATGGAGGTGGGCTTTTAGAGCTGAAATTTTCCAACTACTTTCAGATCTCTCTCTCTCTCTCCTTCATTCTTGTGGGTCAAGATGTGAGCTCTCATCACCATGCCAGTAGCTTGTTGTCTGCATGCCTCTGCTCTACCATCCTGTGATGTGGGAGTAGTCTCCTGTATTTTGTATTACTCTCATTGGTTGAATAAAGACTCTGTCTGGCTTGTAAGATAGGTCAGTCCTTAGGTGGGCGGAGTAGACAGAACGGAAGTTCTGGGAAGAGAGAAGGAAGTGAGCCAGTCGCCAGGAGGCTCCTGTCACAGATGGATGCAGATTAGACCTTTCCGGTAAGTCACCACGTGGTGACTTACAGACTTTTATAATGGGTTAGTTTATGAGGTGAGGGCTAGCCAAGAAGAGGCTAGAGATAATGGGCAAAGCAGAGTTTGAATGAATGCCGTTCTCATGTGGTTATTTCGGGTACAGGCGGCCAGTGGCTGAGCGGGCCAGCGGCTGGCGGCTGGGGAACATAACCCACACCTCTCCCCTATTTACAACAATCTTGGACTCTGGTCTTTCTGGAATCCTAAGCCCAAACAAACTTTCTCTTCCTTAAACGTCCCCCTGGGTATGGTGTTTAATCATAGTAACTGGAAAGAAATTCATGTCATCACCTTCCAAAGGCTGGATTCCCCTTGCCTAGAACATTCTGTCTCTTCAATATGGGATGACTCTAAGGGATTCTGTCGGTGTCAATGCTTGCCAGGACGTTATCTGAGGCCTTCGTCAAGGCTGGATTGCAACCCAATGTCTCCCCTGCTTCACTTCTGGTTCTTTCCCTCCTTGCTTCCATGGACTTCCATGCTGTGATGGAGAAAACCACGTCTATAACTTCCTCCACTCAGCCCTCTATTCAGCATCTTATTGCCTTAGAAGCCAGCTGCTGACACCTGCCCCTGCTCTGAGGGCACATATGTCCTTTGCTGTCTTGCCTGACCCTTGGCATGTGTTGCTGGTGGGCTGTTCTTCCCTCTCCCGAGCTCATCTTGGAGACTGCTGCAGTTCTGACCTCAATGCTGTCTTTACATAAGTCGGGCATCACTGGTTAGGGCAGCTTCCAGCTCTTCCTTTGAGTTGATTTTCAAGTCACTCCACAAAGATGCACCAAGTTCTGGTGCCTGGGAGATGAGGATGTGTGTCTCTCACCCTTCTAGTCATTTCCTGGCTGTCACTCCCTGGTGAGGCCTTCACTGTCTCCCTTGTGACCACGTCCCTGGGTAACCTAACTATTCCTGTCTTTTTGCTATCCTCTGTATGACACTGGGAACTTCTAAGACTCACACTGGCTTTTTGGCACGACATTCCCGTACCTAAAGGACACCATTGACTCCTTATAACGCCTATGACAAAACCCAGGTTCCTGCAGAACACAGGTGAACCTCTGCAGTCCTGAGCCACTTCCCTCTACGGTGCCTTGTGGCCCTGAACGTTCCTCTGGCATCCTGCGAACTGTAAACGCCTGCAAGCTTCCTAGGGTCAGCTAAGGCCATTCCTTCTGCCTACAGTGCTTGTCCTAAACTTATTCACATGTGGAACTGCCCTTCCTTCCAGATTTAGATTGACTGTCAACCTTTCCAGGAACACTTTTTGTGAACTTCCAGGCAGAGCTAAGCAGCCCTCCTTAATGCTATAAATAGTATGCATTATTACCACTTACCTGTATTACTTAATCGAGACAGCTTCCTCTTATGTACCTGGTGTCTTCGGAAGGCAGCAAGCAAGTCTTATTTGTGCCTCGGAGCTCCATCACCTCCATGGCACTTGACACAGAGCAGGCAGGCACTTTTATAAGACCTAGTCCAGTGCCCTTGATTTACGATGCTGAATTGTTTTGCAAAATATTCTATCAGTTTAAATTGTTACAAGCAGAGCGCAGATGAACCAACTGCATTATAATTTCCCTAAAGTTGGGCATTGCTAGTCTTAAAGTTGATGGCTATAAAATGCTCTGCCTTGTTTTGATTGCATTTTTAATAGATATTGGGATTAAACATTTCCCCATGTGCATTACTGATTAATAGCATCTCTTGTCATATGGATTATGTATTCGTGTCCTTGCCTTTGCCTAATAACCAACTGTCTCAAGACAGTTTTTTTTTTCCTTAGAACCATCGTCAGTGAAAGGAGTGTGTCCAAATGGAGCTAGCTAGAATTCATAGGAATTCTCCTATGAATCGGAGAGAGAAATGGTTTTCTGGAAGCTAGGATTTTCTTTCTCTGAAACGACAGGTTTCTTTATTTCTCAATGGAATCCCATGGTAACTTGTAAAAAACATGGGCTCCTGGGCTTACATCTTCCGATTTGTGTTCTGCCAAAGGAGCTAGGATTTCCCCAACACCCCAGGCGCCTCTGGCACTGCTAGCTTATCCAAGTCTGACGACGGGGTCCCGGGAATCCCCCGCCTCTAGCTCTGTAACATTTGTGTTTCTGCGGAGCCCAGGTACTTGGATGTGGAGCAAAGAAAAAAATGGGGAAATCTGTTGCTGTGTTCTGACACCCGAGGCGCTTTATCCAGTCAAGTGCTTTCCTATTTTGTGCGGCTCCAGCGGGAGACACAGCATGAACGCCTAGGAACTCCACAGAGGCCACTTTGGGCTCAGCAGATGTGGCAACTCGCTAAAGAGTCCCATTACCCAGCATAGGAGCTGTCGTCTCACCAGCTGGGGTGAGGGTCGGTGCCACCTGATGCGAAACAGGCTCAAAAGCATCCAGGGGAAGGCAGCCCACAGGGTTGATAGCTTTCCATCTGGAGTCTGTTTCAAGCTGGCTGTGTGACTTCCTGCATGCTCCTGTATCTCTGCAGGCCACGGTTGCTTCATCTGTAAAATGGGGATGTAGTAGGTCATGTAGAGGGAGGGCGTGATACAGGGTCTGCTGCTTAGTGTGTGCTCGGTGAGTGCCAGGCACTGATGCTCCTGATGGGTTTCTTCTACCTTGGGAATTGGCATGTAGGTAGCAAATGTTAATTTACACACACACACACACACACACACACACACACACACACACACACACTTTGGAGCTTTTCTCCTTCTTACTTCATGGTTTTCTCCCACAGTCTAGAGAGCAAGCCATATGTGAAAGGCTGGAGGGACTCTTGCATGAGTCTGGGTTCCTGAAAGTCAGAAAGCGACATTCCAAACCCACTGGATCCTGAGACCCTGCATCGTGCGTTCAGTCCATTTCAAACCCACTGGATCCTGAGACCCTGCGTCGTGCGTTCGGTCCATTTCAAACCCACTGGATCCTGAGACCATGCGTCATGTGTTCCGTCCATTTCAAACCCACTGGATCCTGAGACCATGTGTCATGTGTTCCATCCATTTCAAACCCACTGGATCCTGAGACCCTGCGTCGTGTGTTCTGTCCATTTCAAACCCACTGGATTCTGAGACCCTGTGGTATGCATTTAGTCCATTTCAAACCCACTGGATCCTGATATCCTGTGGTATGCATTTGGTCTATTTCAAACCCACTGGATTCTGAGACCCTGTGGTATGCATTTGGTCCATTTCAAACCCACTGGATCCTGATACCCTGCGGCGAGTGTTGGGTCCAGGAGTTTAAAATGCTCACGTGCAGGAGTCCGTGCCCTCCTACTGTCCCCACATGGGCTTCAGCCAGCCCCTCTCTCATTTTCTGGGCTACTCGCCTCTTTGCCAGTTTCCTTGGAGGCTTCTCTCTCAATCCTGCCTCCTATCCATCCCAGGGGAGGCAGGAAGCCTAATCCTGCAGCAGGCATCTCTTTCCTCCCAGGTGGGTGGACTCAAAGTGGCATCAAGCTTCTTGTTAGAGTTGTGGAGCCAGTGAGATCTCCCTGTGGTAAAGGCACTTCCCATGTAGGCCTGATGACACGCATTTGACACCCGGAAGGAACTCTAGAGGGGTGGAGGTGAAATCCAACTCCATGGAGATGTGGAGGTACTCCTGGGTGGCCTATGATACGTTTCGGCTTCCTGCCTCCCTATTCCATTCTAGGAAGTCCATGCCAGACAATGGTTCCACATTTGCTGAGTCTCCTAAAAACTTGATAGATCTCAGCCCACGTGGCTAGTCCGTGTCTGGTCCCCATTCTAAGTTCCTAACCTTGTGCCTCCTTGGGTGTCCTGCTATCTCGGGTTCCCAGCTCCAGATCTGTTGGTTAGGTTCCAATGCCAATGGCAGACCTGTCTTCTGGCTAGGCATTGTCTGTTTTCCTCTCCGATGACATCACCAGGCTGTGATGTTCTGTCTTGAGGCATAGGAAGAACTGAATAAATATTTATTGAATGAATAAATTGTAACCATTCAAGGGCAGTGGGTATTGCAGGAGTGGTTTGTGATCAGGTATTTAGTTTCAAAGCCAGGAATATTTTAAAAGTTTTGTTTATTTTCACCCAAACTCTAGCCCGTTAGAGGAACATGCGGCTGATTTTCTTAGATTTTAAAAGGTGCCAGAGGACTTAATTTAACAGGCCGAAGCTCTTCTGCCTTCAGAGCAGTTACCCCAGACACTCTGGCTGTCTTATCCCAAACGCTGCTCACATTCCCGCCATTTGGATTTGATCTGTGTTTCTGTTCAGTTGGGGATAAGCAGCTTTTTAATAACTCTTCAGTAAAATGACTCCATCCATTTCTGCTGTTTAAAAATCTGTGTCGACTCAAATATTTATTTAAAAGCCCTCCCCTTCACATGGTTCGAAGGAACTCGGGTGCTTTAGAGATTTTTTTTTTTCAAATTGAAAACTTCACTTTTCAAAGAGAAAATTGTTGCTTGCTGTTCTTTCGGGGGAAACCAAGCACTTTAGTGATAAAATGAAGGGGGAACATGGTGGCCAGACGCAAACTGAACGTGAAGTCATCTGAAGAAGGCCACAGAAGCTGTAGGGAATGTTCCACCAAGCCTTTCTCTCAGTGCCTCCTGCTTGAAGCCCATCACCAAGGGAAGCTTAGTGGGTCCAGTCCAGAAAGTAGGCTTGCTTTCCAGAGCCTTATTCCTCGCTAGTGTGAAGCTGTCTCTCTTCACTCTGGATTTCAATGCATTCTTTACACGGTTTGTATTATGAACTGAATTGCCCCCACCCTCCACCAAGTCCTTATTGGTTGAAGACTCGGTGTACTGTGTGGCGATATGAATGGATTGGAGCAGTGTGTTATGGGGGAAAAGAAGGCTGAGTGAGGTCAAGATGGGGCGTCAAGAAGAGGAAGGAGTCTACAGAGCTTCCTCTGCACACCAAGGCCAAAAGAGGACACCGTGGTCAGGTACCATTCTCTAGCCAAGAAAATGTCAATAGAGACTGCCTTTCTCAAAGCACCTGGTCCCTGGTCTTCTGGCCTTCCTGTCATGGGTAGCAGCTTAAGCCAGTAAGGATGCTTTGTCCACAGCCCAAGTAGAAGAAGCTAGCCTCCTCCTGGGTTTTCCTTTTCTGTTTTAGTACCTTTTCCTGGGAGAGTAAGTTGCTTTCTGTAGTGGCTAATCTTGATTGTTGACTTGATTGAATCTGGAATCAACTAAGGAATACACCTTGGGGCAGGTCTCTTGAGGGTATTTCTCAGAAAGATTGATTGAGGGGAACAGACCTTTCCCCAGAGTGAGTAGTGTGGTGGATAAAGAGGACCAATGAGCTTCACAGTGGATAGAGAGGACCAGTGAGGGGCACAGTGGACAGAAAGGACCAGTGAGGACCAATGAGGGGCACAGTGGACAGAGAGGACCAGAGAGGGGCACAGTGCATAAAGAGAACCAGTGAGGGGCACAGAGGACAGAGAGGACCAGTGAGGGGCACAGTGGATAGAGAGGACCAGTGAGCTTCATAGTGGATAGAGAGGACCAATGAGGGGCACAGTGGACAGAGAGGACCAGAGAGGGGCACAGTGGACAGAGAGGACCAGTGAGGACCAGTGAGCTGCACAGTGGACAGAGAGGACCAATGTGTGGCATGCAGGTTAGAGAGTACCAGTTAGTAGTGTGGTGGACAGAGAGGACCAAGGAGAAAAGGTGCCACTTTCCTGCTCCCTTCACATCAGCTGTGAGGGCATAATAGCCATGCTGTCGTCTTTTGCTGAATTTGGGCTCCAACTGTTTTGGATTCCAGCATGGATTGAAGACCACTGACTGCCAAGGAATCTTCTAGGACTTTTGTGTCCAATTAGAGCTGCTGATGCATCCAACCTTGTGAAATGAGCAGTGTGGCTTCTCAGCCTCTCTAATATTTGCCATGGTTGGACTATTCAGCCCTTATTTATAAGCTATTCTAGCACACACACACACACACACACACACTCACTCACAGTCACACACATACTCACACTGTCACACACAGTCTCTCTCTCTCTCATCCACACCCACACCCATGTATCTTGGTAGATAACAATGTCCTTTCAACACCTGTGAGACTTTGACTCACACCAGGAGAGATGGCTTTTATTATCATCTTCATTCTGCAGAGAAGAAAAGGAACTTCAGTGACCAGCTCAAGGACACATCCTGAAACAATTATGTAGGTGATTTTTAACTCAGCATTTTGATTTCTTGTCACCACATGCCCTCCTTGTGCTCCAATGACTCTGCAGAGATTAAATGACGACAGTGTGGCATAGCTATAAAGCTTACAATGACTGCGCCCTGTGGCCTGGCCCCAGCTTTTCTGTGTATGCGACTACGGATGCCTGTATGTGCGTGCGGAGGTCAGCAGGTGACCTCCCGTGTTGGTGTCTCCTGTGGTTCACTGTTGTGTACTCTAGGCTGCCTGGCCTGCAAGCTTACAGCAACTCTCCTATTTCTATCAGGATGGCAGACACTGTGGTGCTGCACCCAGCTTTTATGTGTGCTCTGGATTTGAACTCAGCGCATGAGGCATCTGAGACAAGGGTTTTACTCAAGGAGCCATCTCCCTGCCCCGGGTTTTATTGCTGTTGTGTAATTCTCACCGTGACTCTGATAGATGCTATTATGACTTTGGCCGGTGGCACCATGATTAGAATGCCTCCCGTGCACAAAATGATGTGAGGATCTTTTTCTTTAGATACTTGTTTTCATTTGTCCACTAACCAGAGACATCAAACAAATGCTGCCTTTGCCAATCAGGCAGTTACAATTTCACTCAAGAAAGACGATGGCACAGGTCTGTGGAGTAGGGACAAATGCCCAGTCAGGCCTGCTGAGTCCTGGGACTGATCAAATGATGCTATTATAATTAATGTTGCTATCATAATTAATACCCACTTTATAGTTGAGACTGAGCTACATCCTCACCCCATTTCCTGTATCTTAACCTGGATCACCCGCCAGTCACTGCTGGCCCTTACACGAATACTATTCAAAACGATTATAGATATAGGATTGCAGGTTAGGTCCCTTCAACCTGCAGAAGGTCATTTTGTCCTCACTGTGACTTACCGTTATTTCTATCTTACAGACAAGAAAATCGAGCTAAGTAGACCAGAGACAACTTCTCAATTTGGAGCTTGGGTCAGTTTTGGTGTAAACGCTCCAGCAAGATATCTAGAGTGCCAGCAACCCCCTTTCCTGTGGAAACATTTCTTTTTGTGAACACCCCCAACCTATAGACAGTGGAGGACTCAGGGGACACCCGGCTCTATCAGCATCATGAAGTCTCATAGCACGTGGGATGGTTGTCTTCAGTCATATTTTCTCTAACCACCTCTAGCCAAATGCTAGACAAATGTCCCTGGGTTTCTGCTCAGTATAGCTAATGTGGTTCTTGGATACGGGGCTCTCCAAGCTGTGTTTGCATGGCTGCAGCTCACTAATAGCTGATGAGACCCTGCAACTGGACAGCGGTCCACCCAGCTGGCCTCGAGTGGAGTAGAGATACACAGCATGGTAGCATTTTAGAGATGTACTGACTGCCCTTCCACTGCTGTGCCCAAGCTTCTCAGGCTGCATCGAGGCCTCTTTCAGCTTTGGGCGTTGCGCTTGCCAGTGTAGAAAAGCAGGGTTGGCCTCATGTTCCTTTGCCTGTACAGTGTCTTGACTTCACACGCTGTAGAAAGTTCCTGTCCTTGGTTTAAGGTTCTGCTGCTATTGTCTTGAAAGTCTCAAGCCTTTTTAATACCACTCCCCCAAGTCATGCAACTTGGCTATCTCAATGTTATCCAACCCAAACACTGTGGCCTGGTCTTTGGATATTGGATACCAAAAAAGTTTAATATTCGTACTTTTTCAGTCTTTATTCTTTCTATCCTTGGCACCGTTATTAGAATGTCTTCCCCAGCCATGCACAAAATAAATTATCATCTGCCTGTCTTTTTCTTTAGTTACTTGATTTCTTTTTATTTATCCACTAACCAGAGACTTCAGATAAGCACCGCCTTTGCCAATCAGGCAGTTAAAATTTTTGCTAAAAACGATGACGGCACAGGTCTGCCGAGGTAGGAACAAATGTCCAGCCAGACCTTCTGAGTCCTGGGGCTGATCAAATGATGAGACAAGTTGAATTCAGGACAGGGACTGACATAGATGGTCATGCGCTAGTCTTAATTCCTGGCCCTGGGCTGCCGTACTCATGCGCTGTCTCTGGAGCACGGGTGTGTTGAATTGGAGGATTCTGCTTGGAGTAAGAGTTGGTTGAGATAGTTCTCAGTGATTATAACATGTACAATCTGTGGAAACTCTACATAAAAGTACGGTCAAGGGACAATGTCCCTGCCCTTTCTGAAATTAAGGGAAAGAGCAGACAGAGGCAAATCACCAAACACCATACATAGAAAGTCTGTGTGATGGACAGCTACCCACAAAGAGGATGTTGGGGCACAAAAAGGCATCCGAGAGAGTGACATTGAGGAGAGAGTGGAAGGACGGCTTCTGGGGTGGGGATAGGAGACAATGGGTGGTGGAGACTGCAGATTCAAAACCTCTGAAACTGGAGAAGGTGTGGGCCGTTGGAGGTGTGGGACCCAGCCAGGGAAGAGCAGGGACACTGAAGGTCAAGCGGTGAGCCTGATCCTGCAGAGGAAACAGAAATCAGGACTTTTGTCATGGTCCTTAGAATCTGAAGTCACTGAAAGATGTTAAAGTGTCCTGTGGTCAGTGTTAGTCCTGAGTTAAGTGGAGGT
The DNA here is from genome assembly GCA_028555095.1 of Dicrostonyx torquatus. NCBI lineage: Eukaryota > Metazoa > Chordata > Mammalia > Rodentia > Cricetidae > Dicrostonyx > Dicrostonyx torquatus. The sequence continues at coordinate 1,076,837 of JAQHUG010000167.1, forward strand.
TGATTGATGGGAAAAAGAAAGGGGAAGTGGTTCAGATAGAATGTATGCTAGCTGCCTTGTTAAAAAGCCAGTGGGAGTTCAAACTTGGTAGTGCATCTGTGGAAAACTCTGAGGGGGCACAGAGGAGAGGCAGAATGGGACTGGTGATGGACTGAGAAGCAAGGCGTGGAATGGACCACGTCTGCGCCCAGCATTCACCGTGGGACAGTACCTTTTTTCTTGTCTTTAAACCTGGGCCTCTGAGGCTGTCGTCCCTTGAACACAGCCTTAGAAATGCAGGCTTACCTTTCTAAGCTCCAGCTTGCAAAGTCCGGAGAGCTCAGAAGTATCCACTCTCTCCTTTCTGGTTTTCATGCCTCAGCTGCCGGAGACGGCCACTCATAGCACCTGGTGAGCTGTTCCATCTCATACAGATGTTACTGTCAGTCAGGGCCTTTGTCTTTGTGCTTAGACTGCTGAGCCACATGTATGCCGTTATACAATTGTCAAAAACCACGAGTCCCATGTGAGGAGAAGCCGTGTGCCAGTAGGTGTCTCTAGAGCTGAGATGGAGCTGAAATCTCATAAAGAGGTCGCTGGACTCTGAGCCATGGAGTAAGCAGCACCTGACTCCTCAGAGACAGGTTCTGATGCTTCCGTCTTCCCTGGGCATACCTGGGAGGGTACAAGTTACAAATGAGGCCATGGAGAGCAAGGGATTCAACCAGGGATCAGGGTTATGTATATACACGTGTGTGCCTGTGTATTGTGTGTCTAAGTGGGTGCATGACATTATATTATGTTCATGTACTTGCATTCTTAAGCAGAGGGCCTCATGTACACGTATGTATGTACCTGCATAGCTCTGTATATGCACATACATGTTTGTTTGTGTGTTGTGGGATATTAGTATAAGAGGTGTTACATTTGTTTATTCTGTGGAATATTTGTTTAATGATGCAAAGATGTGTTGCATTCTTTTATGTTGCTGTATTGCTTTGCCTGTCTAAACCTCCTGATTGGTTTACTAAAGAGCTGAATGGCCAATAGCTGGTCAGGGGAGAGGGCTAGGCAGGGCTGGCGGGCAGAGAGAATAAATAGGAAGAGAAATCTAGGCAGGAGAAGAACAGGAAGAATGAGGAGTGAGAAAAGGAGAAGGGAAGGAGGACTCCAGAGGCCAGCCACACAGCCAGCCACGGAGTAAGAAGGAAAGAAAGATTTGCAGAATAAAGAAAGGTTAAAACGCCCAGGACCAAATGTAGTTAAAGAGAAATGGGATAATTTAAGTTTGAAAAGCTGTCTAGAAACAAGCCAATTAAGGCCGGGCATTCATAAGTAAGAAAAAGTCTCCGTGTATTTCTTTGGGAGCTGGGTGGTGGGCGCCCAGAGTGTTTAAAAAAAAAAAAACTACAGATGTGTGTATATAAAATGTTTGTAGTGCCTGTGTATATGTACAGGAACCCTGGGCTCAGGCAGCTCCTCCCCCAGAGTCACACATGCCCTTGTCTGCCAGCAGGTGGCCCCTGAACACCGCGTGCTGGGCTCTGAGGACGAGATCTGCTCTGCTTGTGCAGCCTTCTCCAAGAATCTTTCCACTGGTCTGGCCTCTTCTCTCGAGGCTTTGGTCCTGAGGGATACTGGGACAAAGGAAGACACTTCTAACCCGCATCATGGGAGTGTAGGGCTGGACTGTGGGTGGGGCTGCTGAGACCCTGTGGTGCTCCTGGCTCTGTGCCAGACCCTCAGCCACACCAGTGTGGTCAGTAGGCACATAGGCAGGCCCATGCCTGGGCTGAGCTAAAGATCTGTGCCACAGAAGGGCCTGAAGAAAGTGCAAGGCACGTCTGTTCACCCTTGCTTTACACTAGTGCCAGGCAAGATAGGAAGATGGTGTTTCTCTTGCTTAGAAGGCAGAGAGCTGACATTCACATCTTGCAAAGACAGCAACCAAACGCCCAAGGGCAGCTGCCCTCTATCAGATCATGACTACCTGGGGTTTGGACTGGGGCCTGAGAAGGAGAGTTGGGCTCACCGACATGCTTATGCGATCTGGGAGCGCTCCAAGAGGCTCCCTTAGCCCACGCTGTTTGGATTGTCTGTTGCCTAGGTTTTTCCTCATGTGTGACTGTGAGCAGAGAGGGTCTTGTCAGACTGTGTCTGGATCTCTGGCATTCAACCAATGACTGAGTCAGGATGGGTGCTGGGTGGTGACTTGGTGAGCACCTAAAGGAGCAATGCCTAGCTAGATAAGGGCAGCTGGGGGCGTGAAATGGGATGCATGGAGCTTGTAGCCAAGTTCTGGACCGAATATACCCTGATTGGAGTTGGAAGGGGTCTAAAGTTGGGAATTCTAAAAATGAAGGGAAGTAGAACCTCGGAGACAGCACTGGAGAAATCAGAGTCATTGCGCAATCCTGTGGTTTTCCTATCAATTTCCTGCCAGACGTTGGGAAATTATGGGTGTCGCTCGGGACAGCTAGTGGCAGGGGCAGGGGGGGATTGTGAAGAAGCTGTGAGGAGCTGGGGGTGTAACTCAGTTAGTGGCGTGATTGCTGAGCGTGCGTGGAGCCCTGGGTTTGATCTCCAGTAGGGTGTAAGCAGGCCATGCTGGCACACTTCCACACTGAGGAGGAAAATCAGAAGTTCAAGATCATCCTCTGCTACATAGTGAATTTGAGATTAGCTCGGATACATGAGACCCTGTCTCAAAAGACCTACAATAAGTCAATGAAATAAAATAAAGAAAGAAGAAGGTTGTTGGGTGAGATTCTGGAAGTGGACGGATGCTATTCAATTGAAAAAGCTCTTTTTTATTTTTTTTTTACTTTTAAGATAAATTGGAAGATTTTTTTTTCTTTTCTGTTCATCATTTGTACCTTGTATGGCACGGATTTGCCTGTCGGACTGTGTGCAGTCACATGTATGGATGGATGTTTATGCACAAGATTGCGTGTGGACTTGAATGCCAAGATTGCTGATCGTAGGAGTTATCATTGATCTCTCTTTCACCTTCTTCAAAGAGGCAGGGTCTCTAAATCAAAC
>JAQHUG010000167.1:1111797-1126775 GCA_028555095.1 Dicrostonyx torquatus
GTGTGTGTGTGTGTGTGTGTGTGTGTGTGTGTGTTCAAGTGCTGATGGATGCCAGAAGATAGCATTTAGCATTGGATTCCCTGGAGCTGGAATTACAGATGTTTGCTAGCTACCGACATGGTGCTTAGAACCAAACCAGGTCCCCTGGAAATACAAGTACTTTCTGCTGTTGAGACATCCTTCTGGCATCACTTTTCTGAGCCAGGGTCTCTCGCCAAACCTAGCGGTCACCAATTCAGCTAGACTGGTCGGCCCTGGAAACCCAGGGATGCTCTCTGCCTCCCCAGCACTGGATCACAGGACTGTGCTGTAAGGTCTGACTTTTCCCATGGTTACTGGGGATCCAAACTCAGGTCTTTGTGCTTGTTTGTGGCACCTTACTGACTGAGCTGCCTTCTGAGCCCTGAATGCAGTCCCTTGATGGGAAGCAGAAAGGCTCCAGAGGGAGTGTGGGATTGGAAATACTGCCTGGAGCCATTTTTGCAAGATACAGTGTGTCATAGCCATCAACATGTTTGCTAACAATTGGAGGAAAGGTGGCTAGGTAACTAACTGGGAAGAAAATGTTGCATTCAAATGCCATGGTAAATGTCAAAGTGGTGACAGAGAACTTGGGAAATTCGAGAGAGGCAAATTAGTTCAAATGCAAATGGAGAAAAATTCGAAAAGGCTTCCTCATCTGAAGATCCTTCAAAAAAAAAAAAAAAAAGCAGTCAACATCACCCTCGGCTTAGGCCCCTGCCTTTATTCTCCATGCAGCTACCATTCAACAGAGCCCTGTGCCCTGGCTAACCTTCCATAGCCCAGTCCCAGACAGCAGGACCAAAGCTTGTGTTGGACCTGCCTTCACGGTTTCATCCCCAGTTCCCCCTGCCGTAGAGATTTGGAATTTCATTAAGCCAGGGCTTGAACTGAGGAATCATGACCGTCTTGCTCTGCACTGGCTCTTTATTGGCAAACTGTTAGCAGGAAGACACCATTCTAAAGCACTGCAGAAACAGAGCCCAGAAAATTATGTGATGAGCTCCGCCATCCAGGATAAATGTTACAGGAGGCATTAACCTTCCATAAAGATCCCTTTGCTAGGCAGGAATTTAAATGACAGTCACTGTGAGAGAAGATATTTAGCCTGAGAAACGCATTATACTGCCTTCTTCTCTCAGAATAGCGAGTTCTTTGGTTATCAGCAGTTGAATATTGTCCATCTTTTTGATAGGCACACTCAGAAATAAAGCAAATATGTGCATGTAAGTTGGTGGGTGTCAACCCATATTGCATGTCCTATTTCCCTAGACGTAGTATAGATAGTCTTTGCTTTTATTTAGAGAAGCCAAATAGGAAATTAATATTCAAGCAGAGATGAAACAAGCCTCCACATTGCTAGCCTTGAGGGAAAAAACTAGTTTTTCTCCCTAAGGCATTAAGTGTGATTCTGTGATGAGTGTGCTAGACCAGAAATTACAAAGATTATAGAAGATTTCGGTCTTCCAGTAAGAAAGTCAGGAGATACAGCAAATGGAAGCTTTCTGTAGAAGCTTGTACATGGTGTAAAGTCAGAGAAGAGGGTTCTAATCTAACTGTTCATTCTCGTCATCCCAATGTGGAAGTCATTTGTCAAAGGATGGGAACCTGGACACTCCCCTGTTGCCAATCAGCTTCTGCCCTGGTGGAGTTGGATATGGGAAGGTATTCCATTTCCCAAGCACCAGGTACATGGGATTTGTTAACACTGACCCTGAGTTCCTGTGCTCCTGTGTGCTTCTGGCCTGGGATTACACAAATAGGGCAGCAATTTTCCTTCTGCTAAGGGACCAGCTTTGCAAATATCTTTGGAAGAGCCAGAGTGCTAACTTACCCATGGCGGGTACTTGTAAACCCACGCTTACCCTTTAACCCATGTCATTAAGTTGGCACACAGTGACGTAATGAGGCAATACCTTGAGACGCTTTAAGAATCTCTGAAGATAAAAAAATTAATAAAATCCACTGAGATTAATTATGAAAGCTGGAGACAATACAAAGAGGAGGAAAACGTGGAAGAGGAAGAGGAGAAGCAGCCATAGCTATGGCTGCCAGAAGAGGAAGGGCTTGGTTATAATCCCAGCACTTGGAGGCAGGGGGACCAAGAATTCAACGCCATCTATAAGATTGAGGCCAGCTTGGGTTACATGAGACCGTGTCTTAACAAAATGAAGGGAAGAAAGAAAAAGAAAAAAAAAGAAAGATGAAAATAAGCAATAAATGAAGGAAGAGACAGAAGAAAGGAAGGGAAAAAGGAAGGAAGGAAATAGAAAAACAGGTTTTCTTAAAGAACTTATGTATTTTTCATGTTCAATAACAATGCAACCTATTGACATGTATTAGAGAAATGGTTAGTTAGACATTGAAAACCTTATGGTTTACAGTGGATTAGGCTGAAAAGAACGTCATATCCGATCTCAAGGCAATCTGCTCCGTCCAGGGGAGTACTTACTGTGGGCTGACACAGGCTAGGAACTGTGCTCAGTGACTCCATTTGGTTACTACAGGAGCTGCCATTCCACTTCTAGCATCAGAAAAAACAAAACTCAAGAAGGCCTCCAGCCTTCCCAGGCTCCTGCTTGCAGAGAGGACAAGAGAGTTCATCCGTTATCAATTCAGTTTTTAGAATTTCTCTCAGTCGTTTCTTTCTTCTTTTAAGACTGGGCTCCTACAACCCTGGCTGACCTTGAACACTGTATGTAGCTGAGGACCACTTTGAATTGTGATCCTCCTGCCTCCACCTCCTGAGTGCTGATATTCCAGACCTGCTTCATCACACTTGGTCTGTGTGGTACCAGGGTTCAGTCCAAGGCTTTGTGCAGGCACCAACTGAGTCACATCCTCCAGTCCAGAATTTCCTCGAATTTCATTGCCAGCAACTCTTCAAGTGATAGGGTTAGGTGAAACATCTGATCCTCCTGTTCAGTGGAATTTAATCAGTTAACAAACCCTAGTTTTCAAAAGTTGACCATTGTCCATGCATTGTCTTCAGTGTTGCTGCTGGACTTTGAGGCCCTTTGCCTGAGCCCTGTCTTATTGTAAATATGTTTTCCATTTCCACCATCCCACCCCCAAGACCAGCCAGAATGACCTTTCAAGGAGTGAGGTAAGACGGGTCTCTCTCCTACGCCTAGAACTCTCTGCTGATGGTGCTTTTATTTAAGCTCATGTTTAAGTGTTCACAGTTGTATGTGTACATGAGTGCATGTGCAGTCTGTGCGTGTATGTGGAGCCCAGAGAACAACGTTGGGTAATATCCCTCAGGTGCTGGCTACCAAGGGTCTCTTGGCCTGGAGCTCACTCAGTAGGTAGGCTGTTGGCCAGTGGACTCCAGGGATCTTCTGTTTCTGCCTCCCCACTACTGGGATCACCAGCATGGACTGTGTTTGTTTGTTTTTTTTTTTTTTTGCATGGGTTCTGGGTATCAAAATTAGGTCCTTGGGCTTGCAAGGTAAACGCATTACAAACTGAGCAATCTCACCATCTCTCGCTGCTGGTTTGCAATCCCATCTAGAGCACAATTGCACTTCTTCACCTCAGTCTGTAATGCTCAGGGTGACCTGTCTCAGTCCTGTTTCCTTCTCCCCTTCACTCCCTGCCTTGCTCTCTAAGCTCTACCTCTTCCTGCCGACATTTGGAGTTTTCGAGAAAAAAAGCCTCCTCTTCTGCCTTTTGCTTGCTCCCTCTCAGCTTAGTGTATTCCTCCCCTTTCTCTTCACACAGCTGCATTCTTGCAGGTCAGATCACAGTTCCTTAGTGAGGCTCCTCTGGTCATCCTGTTTGAAGAAGGGCGAGCTCAGCCTGTTACGTGCCATCCCAGCACCTGCTCCGAGTACTTCACGGCCCAGCCAGACATTATTTGATGTGTTGACTTCCGTGCTTCTTACTCGGCCCCCTTCTTCATCCTGTGTTGTCTGTGAGCCACAGGAGAGCAGGAGCCCCGCCCATCCCATTGTTTGCTGTTATGTCGGCGCTGGACACCCGGTTCTCTGCTGCTACCAGTCTCTCAGTTCCCTTCCAGTCCCGACAGCTGGTGTTTTCCACTTTCTCTACAGCCGTCCCACCCCAGCACGCCTTCCTAGAGTAGCTTGGTTTGAGCTGTTCTCCATAGGGAAATGAAGCCGCGGTTTGCATAGGGCTGCCCAGGCTTTCCCTTCTGTTGGAGACTCTTATGACTGTTCAGGCCTTGCCAGGTGCCACTGTTGGGGTGGAAGGCAAGCCTTAGACAGTGCTTCCGGGAGGACAGATAAGCACCATGATGGTGGCGGGAAGTTGTCTGCCTTTTGTAACAGCTCAGCCAGGCTCAACAAGCATCAGAGACAGACCAGTTACCTACTGTGACATAGTGTCACAGAACAGGGGTTTCTCATCACAAATCCTAGTCTGAAAATGGCCAGGAGAAGTCAGAGAAGGCAAGCGTCACAGTGGCACTAGGGTCTGCACTATGGGGAGGGCCCTAGCTGACCGCTGTTCTGCTGTTCTACAAATCCAGTCCTCTTTGCTATCGCAGTCTGTCTAGGGCTGGGGAAAAGAACATGGACTCTGCTGGGCTGGAGGCTCTAAGATGTTGCCTGAATGCCATGAGGGTTTTATTTCTGCCTGGTGTTCATTTCCTGCATGCAGACATGGAGGCTGGTAGAAAGACCAAATTGCCTCACCTGGAACCCCAGTGTTAAGCAAGCCTACTTTGTAACTTCTTTGTCTCCTCTGGTGCTGGGGCCACAGGAGAAATAACCACAGCAGCACAGGCTTAAAAAGCCAGGGTTGTGGGTGGAGAGTGCTAGGATTGAATCTGGCAAATGCCCAACAACCAAGCTTTGTAGCTGAAAAAAGTAAAACTAGGCAGACTGCAGCAGACGTCAAGACGAAGGCCAATAAACGAGTGTGAAGGCTCTTCTGCTTAATAGGGAAAATAGAAACACTGAAGTGAACTCTAAGATTAAAAAAAAAATATTCATTGCCTTCTTACCGACATCATGGGCATTGGCTGTCACAAGAACTCTAAACATTTCTTCAGCCAGCAAGCCAGGCTTCTAGAAAGTATCTGAGGGCAAGAAGGAGGAGGCACTCACCCCTGTCTAGGGGGTACCAGTCCTAGGCTAGCATCTTCTGGGATGAAAAGATAGAGATGACACACGGCTATGGCTCATGGCAGATCAGGCTAAGGTGGAGGCTGGGGACAGAGAATTAGTGGGTGATTGAATGTTCTGTGGTTCAGGCTGTGACAGATCTGAGAACTAGGAGCCTATGACGCTAGAGGACAGATTCTGAAGAGGAGTGAGCTTTGAGATGAGGCTTGAAGGATAAACCAGGGGGGAAAATGGAGGAGAGATAGAGGATCAGTATGAGCAAAATTACAGAGTCACATGACATGACATGTGTGTTATCAAAGACAATGGGAAGGCAGCTAGAAAGGTACAGTAGATATGTATTTCATTTAAAAAAGTGTGTGTGTGTGTGTGTGTGTGTGCGCGCACACACACACATGTGCATATGTGTGCAGGTACTTGTGGTGGCCAAAAGAGGGCATCAGATACCCTGGAGTTGGAATTACAGGCAGTTATGAATCACTCAACATGAATGCTGGAACCAAATATGGTCATCTTCAAGACCAGTGTGAACTCTGAGCCATTTCTCCAGGCCCAGAAGAAGATGGTGAGAATCAGACCATGAAGGGCATGTGTGTCAGCCTCTCCAACAGGTTAGAAGGAAGCTGCTTTCCTAGTCCATGAGAGACTAATGCAATCTTGACTGTGATAGTAATTCAGAACCGAGGGGAAAAGAACTCTCAAGCCTTTAAGAAACAATATTTGTTGAGTTCTTCTACTAGGGCACCAAATAGGTGTTCACTGTGTGAGGGGATCACAGTAGGCACACAGTAGATCCCCATTCACACGTTCCAGCTATATAATTTCTATGATAAATAGATATTTTTAGTTAAAATATTTACTTTCATAACAGAAAGTGAATGCAAATTATGGCAATTTCAAAGCACCTAATGCTTCATACGTTATGATGACAAATTGTTCTTACAAAATTATTCATATTTAGTAACAAAGTTTTCTGCTTGATTGCTTATTATTTTGTTGTACTATTATAGATAGAGTATTTGATCTTAGAGTAGAATTTGCTGTTCCATGTCATTAAATAAATTCTCTGGGATATAATTTATTTTGCTCCTCAGAGAACAGAAGGAATTCAGTAGCTCTGAAGTGTTTGCATGTTTTCCAGAGAGCTAGGAAAATACACAACACCTTTGCTGTAATTTTTTTAAAAAAATTCACAGAGACAGGTTTCTTGTAAAGATGATGCTGAAGACAGGTTGTGTTTGTGGTTTGATGGAGCTGGGCTGGATTTTAGATTCATGACTCTCAGACCCACAGAGATAGACGGTCACTTATCCAAGTGCTCTAAATTCGCTCCTTCTCTTGGCATTCTGTTCTCATCTATCATGGCATTTACTACAACAGAGATCTGTGGTAGATTGGGTATGCCTGCACATTCTGCTCCCGTGAGAAAGATATGGGGTCCTCCGTGTGGCCCTCCATTAGATCTGTGCAGATTTTATGGCTACAAGACCAATAGAACACGGCAGAAATGATGTGAGACTTTCTGGGCTCAGGCTTTACCAGCCTGATAGCTCCTGCCTCCTCTCTTTCTCTTGTAAGACTTTTGGAGCTTTGAACTACTGAACAAAAAGCCTGATGACCCTCACACTGTTGGTACTAGAAAGTGCCCATACAGGCAATCAGATCAACTGCCCTCAGTGAGTCCTTTAATTCAGCTACTTCTGCTAAGGAATACACTATGTTGGTAAACCACTTGGGCTCTTCTCGAATACACCCCACCTGTGAAATGAATAGCCTGTAGCCTCTAACTACATCATGTGCTACAGAGTTGAACTCAGTACCTAGCTGAAATCGGCCTGATCTTCAAAACTCTGGTATATAACAAAATGGTTCTGCTTTAAGCCATGAGGTTTTAGCATAGTTTGTTATACAGTAGTTGACAACTGGGATGCTTTTCCTTAGTGTTTATTACTATTGTCTGCTTTCTTCTTTAGATCATAGAACCCCAAGGACAAAAGCAGCATGCTTATTGATTGTCTGTGTACTCAAATGGGTAACTAGTCTTAGCACACAGCAGGCGCTAAATACATATCTATTCAAATGAGGATGAAGTTTTCATGTCACATAATACACAGGGCAGTTAGTTAAAACCTAGGTGTGGGCCCCTGTTGCACACCCCTTGGCTTCCCTCCCACGTGTGAATTGTTTTGACACTAAACTCTTCTTTATTTGTATGTGACATTCTGATATATAGGATGTGTGATACATATGCATGTCTTAGTTAGCGTTTCTCTAATGAAACACAAAACACAAGAGCAACTTTGGGAGGGAAGGGTTTATTTCTCTTCTACCACTCAGGGAAGTGAGGGCAGGGACCTGGAGGCAGGAGCTGATGCAGAGGCTATGGAAGTGCTGCTTCCTGGCTTGCTCAGCCTGCTTTCTTATACAACTCAGGTACGTCAGCCCAGGTCTGGTCCTCCCTCCAGCATGCTGGCCCTCCCATACCAACCATCAATCAAGAAAAGGCACCAAAGGCTTGCCCACAGGCCAGTCTGGTAGGGGTGTTTTCTTAGTTGAGGTTCCCTCTTCTAAAGTTCTCTACACTGGATCAAGTTCACATAAAACGATCTAACACAGTGTATATAACTGCATGGGTGTATAGACGTAGCTGTAACATTAGAGCTAAATACATGTCCATGTGTATGTACACACATTTTTTAAAGAATATCTCACATACCTAGTTTTCTATGGAAGTATCATGCAATTAATTAAGAAGCAATCTATCATTTATGTCTTTCTATCTCTCATCTATCTATCTATCTATCTATCTATCTATCTATCATCTATATCAATATATATATCTTATCTTTATCAATTATCTGTCTACCTATAATCTACCATTTGCCTATCTAATCAATAATAGTTTTGGTTCAAATTCAAAGTTTAAAAAATAATTCTTGGGCTCATTAGATTTTGATGTCTTGCTGTACATACAAATAAACATATTTACACAGTGGAGAAGATTGCTTCCTTGCCTGAGCTGCCTTGACAGCCAAGCTTCTGCTCTGTCAGTATCCACAAATCATCACCCTTGTGAAGACGTTTATTAGACAGTGGAACGCTGAAACTGGGTGCTTTGTCTTTCAGTACGTAATTCTGTACCAGTGCCATCAATTCTAATTATTATAATTAGTGTGCTGTTTGGTTTCAAGTTCACCTTCTACACCACAGCACCAAATAAACACTTGGTGACTCTTGGAGCATTTCTTCTCTGCATATCTTTTCTTGTGGATCATGTCTACCATCTTGTGGATGGTAGGCCTTTAGGAACTGGCCAAGCAAATGGGACTAGTGCATTGGTTTGCTAGGATCTTCTTGTGTGGCCTCAATAATGGCTTTAAGGTATCCTCTTATAGTGCATAGGAGATGCTTTGTGACTTTTCGGCAGGCTGTCATAATGCTTTCCCATCTGAATGCTTGTCATTATCAGGATCCTTTAACTTGGAAGAGGGTGTCGATCAGGACCATTGGACAATGGATCAGACATTTGTATTCTGACAAGCAGGCCATTTTATGTTAGATAGATGAGCATCTAAATGCCTTCTTGTTTCATCTGTATATACACTTTTTCCTGATGGGCACTTTAAAGAATTTGATGGCAGTGTAGTCAGAAACAAACGAACAGCGGTGTTTGGCAACAATTTATTAATGTGACCAGCGCTAAGGACATGGTGGGGAACACACCCATTGAGCGGAGAGAATGCTCATCTTGTCAGTAACTGTATAGAAAGCTAAACTGTATCAAAGAAGCCCTCAAATTTTACTGACAGTTGAAAAGAATCAAGAAGAGTTGGGATTTTAGGCAAGATTTATTTAGTTACAAATGGCAATGTAATCTAGGCCCCCTTAAATAAACAGTTGATCAATATGATTGGAATCTAGGTCTTCAAGTGTGGTTGGATCGAGACGCTCAATCAGTTTGTTGTGTTGAACTTTTTGTAAGAAAGTTTTCCTGGGTGTCACAGATGACCCCTAGCAACCTAATGCTTTTTAATAATCCCCACTGCTTACAATACCTGAGAACCCAAATTAGAATGCCTCTTAAATGTCCCAGCAATGATCTTGGAGGAGACTCACATTGACCTCACTTAGGTCATATAATTGTTCCCAAGTTCAGTGTGGCCAGGAGGGTGTATCATTATTATCCAGGTTGGACATGTTGCCTGCACGTATGTCGGTGTATCACTTGTCTCTGGAAGCCAGAATAGGGTGTTGGATCCCCTAGAACTGGAGTTACAGATAGTTGCAAGTTGCCAAGTGGGTGCTACGAATCTAACCCAGGTCCTCTGGAAGAGCAGCTAGTGCTCTTGACTGCTGAGCCATTTCTTCTGGCCCTTGGGATATGCTCTTATCTCTGGATATGAGAAGTAAGGTCAGCCTAAAGTGAGCCACATTGATTAAATGAAGTAGGGATGGGTGACTCCAGCTAGGAGAGCCTGAAGATCTTGCCACACTAGTTATGTATTCATCTTCTGGGTAGACTTCATGAAGTGATATTTGGGCAGGGGAATCTGAGGTTAGATCCATTCTGCCATTTATTCTTTTCATATCTTTGGGGCTGTCATGGAGGTCTCAGAGTTCTTACTTCTTTTAAAAAATATCTATTAATTTTTATCTTATATGCATGGATGTTTTGCGTGTGTATGTGACTGTGTGCCGTGTATGTGTAGAGTTCATAGTGGTCACAAAAAGGCATTGGATCCTTTGGAACTAAAGTTTCAGACAGCTGTTAACTACTGTGTGGGTGCTGAGAACTGAACTAGGGTCCTGAACAAGAGCAACAAGAACTCTTAAGTGCCGAACCCTCTTTCCACCCCTCAGATTCCTTATTTTTAAGGTGAAGGGGACTCTTGACAGATGAGTCTGATACTGCCATCACCAGCTCAAAAGTTCTACAGTTTTCTTAAGCTAGGAGAATTATTATAAATATCTAGGAAAATTAAGATTTTTTTTCAAAGATAGGGTTTCTCTATGTAGTCTTGGCTGTCCTAGAACTCACTCTGTAGGCCAGGCTGACCTCAAGCCTCTGCTTCCCAAGTGCTGAGATTAAAGGCGTGTGCCATCACTGCCTGGCAGGAAGGTGAAGATAGTGCCAGAATGCCTAACCTTGCTGAGTGTGGTAGCTTGTACCTTAATCCCAGAACTTGGGAGGTTAAGGCACAAAGATTTTTGTGGGTTTGAGGACAGCCTGGACTGCATGGTGGATTGTAGGACACCATGGGTTTCAAAGTAAAATCTAGGGTTTTCAATTACAATTACATGAATCAGCTAAGTTTGTCTTTGCCTTTTAAAAAAAGGTTAACAATACTCTAGATTTTATTCTTTTGTCAGTGGTGAGGAGGTGACAGCTGCCTTTCCTCAAGCAGAAACAGGCCAGGTCTTCATTGTTCTCAGAGACCTTGTTTCTGAGTTCACGTCCCTCCCAGCTCAGCAGCAAAGCTGTCAAGACACGGTATCACCACTGTAAGGTCACTGGGATAAATGGGAAGGTTGGCAGATTGCCTGAAAATGAGTTTGGTTCAAAAGTTTCTTGCCCAAGAAATGGAAAGAAGCCTGCTGGGTTAGCCAAGGGGAGAGAGAAGAGTGAGTGGCCTCTTTTGAAAGAGCTGCAGCCCTGGAGATGTGGCTAATGGCTGGAGAGGGCTCATGATGATAAACTCACAGCGGCCACTTGGATTTAATTATAGCAACATTTGCAGACAATAAGTGGGTCTTGAGTGAAGCCAGCCTGATGATATGGCGGCGACAAAAGCTCATCTCGGTCTCTGGCCAAAGGATTGACGAGAGATGACTTGGAAATGTTTCCTCTTGAATCAACGCATGCGTCACCATCGCCACGGTCAAATATTTATTGAGGTTCCTGGAGTGAAGAGGACACTATTCTAAATTGTGGAACGAGAAATGGGCTTGGACTTAAGCAACCCGACTTCACTTCTGCAGTTCCTATTTATTCACAGCGTTTTCAAAATGACGATCGCTGTTCTTTGTCGTCAGGAAAATTAGTAATTTTGAGGCTAGTGATTTGTTGAGGTACATTCTATTTTTAAAAGTGTTCTAAGCTGAAGGAAAAAAAAAGAAGCTTCTGTTGTTTACATATAATGAGAAGAAGATAAGATCCCTGACATCTATGTACTCTCAATAAAAGGACTCATTAGAACAGTAGAAAATTTAAGGATCCTTTATAATAAGCTGTCAGTGGAATTCTATGAGAAAAATAGAGTCTGAGCGGCTAAACGTTTTTTCCCAGCTCTCTCTTTACTGAATGTCTTTTCCACATCAATGCTGTGCTTGGTGCTCTGTGTGTAGGTCAACTCTCTGAGGTGCATTTTACAAAACCCTTTTTAAAGTGGAAGAACCTGAGGTCAGACAGATCAAACGACTGGTTTTTGAAAATTAACACTCCTTAGTAAGTCTGTGTCCTCAAAATTGCTGATTTTCAAGGTTGTGAAACATCAGCCTTTTCAGCCGCTGCTGAAATGAGGTTTGGTAAATGGGAACAGCAAAAGGAATCCATGTTCCTCTCTCCCAAGTTGTGGTGGGTTGGAGGAGATGTCTCCCATAGCCTTGGCCATCACCCGGTTGGTGACACTGTTTCGGGAGATTTAGAAGGTGTGTCTCTGGAAGCTGGCTTTGGGACCTTAAAGGCTGGCATCATTTTACAGTTTGCTCTCTCTATCTCCTCGGTGAGGTTTGGAGATGTGAGCTCTCAGCTTTTTCTGACTGGATGCCTGCAGTCTGTTGCCCCGATTCTCTGCCCTGATGGACTCTTAACCCTCTGGAATCATAAGCCCAAATAAACTCTTGTAAAAATTACCTTGGTCATGTTTTATTACAGCAGTAGAAAAATCAACTAATATACAACTCCATTAAGTACCTTAGGAAGCTGCAGAATTGGAACTCAAACCTGTCTGAATCCCAGAACTCACATCCCTCCCTTCTTCCCTCTCCCCTCTTCCCTCTCCTCTCTTCCTCCTTTTCTCCCCTCCTATCCTCTCCGTCCCCTCCTCTCTTCTCCTTTCCCCTCCCTTCCCCTCCTCTTTTCTCTTCTTATCTTCTCTTTTTCAATCACCTGTATTTTAGTCTGACCACAAATTTGCTCCACAGTAGATGTCTTTGAATCAATCCTCTTGTCTCTATCTTCCAAGAGCTGAGATTACAGGTGTGCGCCACCCACACCAGTTCCTAAGGCTTCTTTTCTTAACACTGCTCTGTCTCCTTTTGCATTTCTTCTCTGGCTCTCATTCAGTTCAGGTAAGATTTCTGAAAGATATCCGGTATTTGAACTCTAAGCTTTCTGAACAGTGAGAACAAGACTTACCCGGAGTTCCACAGTGAGTGTGAGGGTCTGAGATTGGGACCCACTCGGATGTGGTTTAGCACCTTGCACCCAGCTAGCACTGCAAGAATGCCAGCTGCTGCTGATTGCTTTAAATCCATTCAAATGAACTCTTCTTAAAAAAAGTGAAAATAAGGTGTTTTGCATCTATGTACAATGAAGTTGTACATTCCAGAAGGGTTCTCCTAAAAAGATTCTGATTATGTCTCATATCTAATATTCATGACCCTCAGATGATTAGATCCTTTGGTTGAATGATTAATTTTCAGACTTGTAAATGATCTCTGTCGCATTATCACTTAAGAGTTTACTGCTTACAAACCATCCTCACATGCGATGGCTTAAAGCAACAAGCGGGTTCTTAGATCACGACTCTAGGGGTCAGCAGCTAGGGCCAGATTCCAGATGGGTGGCTATCAGCAGTCTATTGGCTGCAGGGATAGGGACTTCTAGGCCAAAAGGCTTTTCCCACCCAACAGAATAACACGGGCTTGGTCAAATTCTGACTGAACAGGATGCCGTGATGTTCAAATTATCCTGAGTTTTGAAATTGGCCTTTTCTCACTTCTCCCATATTCTGTTTGCTGAAAATAACTACCCAAAGCCATGTAGACTTCCATATTAATTGGGGCCAGAGAGATAGCTCAGTGGTTTAGAGCAGTTGCTGCTCTTGTGGAGGACCTGGGTTCAGTTCCCTGAGCACAGGTGGTGGCTCCCAACATCTGTAGTTGCAGATCTAAGGGATGGGATGGCATCTTCTGGCCTCCTTAGGCACTGTAAGCACAAGTAGTGCATATACATACATGTAAGCAAAATGTTCCCATAGCTATAAAAACAAGGAAGTCATAAAAAATGACATGGATTAAGAACTATGAACTCTTGGAGGGAGAAAAGATTTAATAAGGATGGCAATAATGGAGCCAAATGGTGATGGCATATGCCTTTTATCCCAGCACTCGGGAAGGGAGGCAGAGGCAGGCGGATCTCTGAGTTAGAGGCCAGCCTGATCTACAAAAGCTAGTTCCAGTACAAGTTCTAAAGCTACAGAGAAACCATGTCTTGTAAAACCAATCAATCAACCAACCAACCAACCAACTAAAAAACCCCAATAATGGAAAGATTAATTTTGTCTTTCTTATATATGTATAAAAATCAAAAGAAGTAATATATATATATATATATTTCTTTCTTTTAAGCTATTATCTCTTTTCGACAGATGATAAGCTGGCCTTTAACTCACAGAGATCCACTTGCCTCTGACTCCTGAGTGCTGAGATTAAATATGTGCACCACCATCCAGCACAGTTTTTCTTTTCCTATTGATGTGATAAAAATACCTTCACAAAAGCAACACAAGAAAGTTCAAAGCATAACTCATCATGGAGGGGAAGTCAAGGCTGTAGGGACTTGAACTGGTCCCATTATGTCTACAGTCAGAGAGAAGGGAACAGTGAGCCCATACATTTACCTTTTACACTGAGACTGTTCTGGATACCATCCATAAAGAGGTGTTACCCACAATGGGTAGGGTTTCCCATCTCAATCAATGCAATCAAAAAAATCCTACACAGGTGCTCCCAAAGGCCTGTCTCCCAGGTCATCCTAGATTCTATTAAGTTGCTAATAATAACCATCTCATAAACTGAGGCTTAACAAGCATGAATAACTTGACTCTGATCTCCCAAGGGGCAATGGCAATGCTGGAGTGCAATCCTAGGTCTCGCCCTTGTGTGAGATCCTGGAAACTTACTTAAGGTTCTAGAAACCTTTTAATCAATGCCGGTTGAAACTGAGGCAGGCTGGCATTAGCAAGAGTCATTGTGAGAGCCTGTACAGCAGTGTGGAAGCCAAAACAAGAGATCAGAACCGAAATAGGCCAGCAGAGCCAATCAATAGGGGAGAATGAGGGCAGAAGCACAGAGTCAGATGATGACTGGCCACGACATGAATGGGAAAAAGAGGTTGAAAAGGAAGCAAGGCAGAGAAATAGTCAAGACTGCAGGGGGATGGTCAGAACTGCAGGGGGATGGTCAGGTAGAGAGTTTGAGAGAATCTTGAATGTAGAAGATTGGGTTGGAATCATTCTGAACCCTGGCTGCAAAGCATGGTTAGTGTTAAAATACATACTAACTTGTTACTATTTTTTTTCTTTAAAAATAAAAAGGTACATTGCTTTTAATTTTTAAAATTTCATTTTACATTCCAACCACAGTTCTCCCCCCACCCTTCCTCCCGCCTCCTCTCAGCTCCCCTCCAGCACCTCCACCCACTCCTCCCACAGGTAAGGGCTCCCATGGGAAGTCATCAAAGTCTGGCACATTAACTTGGGGCAGGACCAAGCCCCTACCCCCTGCATTAAGGCTGAGCATGATATCCCACCATAGGGTATGGGCTCCAACAAGCCAGCTCATGCATCAGGGATAGATTCTGGTCCTACTGCCAGGATCCTCTCAGGCAGTCCAAGCTTCACCACTGTCTCCAACATCTGAAGG
>JAQHUG010000167.1:1140253-1158915 GCA_028555095.1 Dicrostonyx torquatus
CATCTTGAAATTTGCAGGCAAATAGATGGGTCTAGAAAACATTGTATTGAGTGAAGTAACTCAGACCAGAAAGACAAATTATCACATGTACTCACTCATAAGTGGTTTTTAAACCTAAAGTAAAGAAAAGCAGCCTACAAATCACAATCCCAGAGAATCTAGACAACAAAGAGGACCCTAAGAGAGACATACATGGATCTAATCTACATGGGAAGAAGAAAGAAACAAGATCTCCTGAGTAAATTGGGAGCATGGGGACCATGGGAGAGGATTGAAGGAGAGGGGAGAGGCAAGAAGGGAAGCAGAGAAAAATGTATAGCTCAATAAAATAAAATAAAATAAAAAAAACCCAAAAAAATTTTAGTGGCATTATCTCTACATTCTTGTCAAAAAATTTTTTGGACAAAAATAAAAAATAAAACAAACCAGAATAGAACCCTTTCAATTCTTTTCATGAGTGCTCTTGGTTGTCTGCTGTTAGGGTATTTATTATACAAACTGGAGAGATGTCTCAGTGGCTGAGAGCAAGTACTGTTATTGTAGAGAACCTGAGTTCACTCCCCAGAACCCACATTGGGTGACTCAGAAGTGCCTGTACTTAAGCACCAAGAGATTCAATACCTGTGATCTCCATAGACTGTCACGTATGCAATCACATGCCTATACACACACAGATACACACACACACATAATTAAAAATTAAAAAAATATTGCAATGTAAAAGTCTTTGCTAGATTTATCTACCAGTTATTTTTGGTTTTGTTCCTTATGATTCCCTGAATTCTAAGTTTCCTTCACGGATATGCATTTTTTTATGTTTCTAATAATTCTACCTTTATTTATATGTGTCCATAATCCAATGGTACGGCAATGCAGTAGTATATTTTTACAGTTCTGTAACTCAGCACAGTGAGTGTGTTCCTGTGGCCCTTACCTTTCCCTGTGCCTGTCTGGCTTTCAACACAGCCTATGATTTGTAGATCCACAGCTAATAGTAAATCATCTTTTCACTTTTGTATTTATTTGTAGGCAATTTTGCTTCTTGGTCATTTATTATGCTTACCTTGTGTGCTGTGTTTACTGATTTTATGTAAAGCCCCTCCTTTCTCTACTGTGCAACTATCTGAGTCTGTTTTAAGTTAATCCTTGATTAGTTGGAGTCTAACTCCAAGGATGTTCCTGGAGAGTGCACATGATTCATAAGCTTTATAAGTCCTTATATTTTCAGAAAGTCTCCTGGTTTCCTTTCCCAAGCCTGTCTTTCAGTCGCTGTTTTATATATCTGTATATAGATACATAGATGCATATGCATGTTCACTCACCATGTGCACTTATCATTTTTGTGACATTAAATGTATATATATTTATTATGAGATTTGATTCACATAACTATGAATGCCAAGAAGTCCCCATCTGTGGTGTACAAGCTAGAGACCCATGTAACTCAGTCTGGGTCTGAATATCCAAGATCCAGCTGTCTTCCAAGGGCTGGAGAAAGTGTTTGTCCCAGGCCTAGAAACACAGTTAAGCTCCCCCTAATTCATGGTAGTGCATGGAGACACCTCTGTTGGCGGTTTGCATTTTTTTTTTTTTTTGGTCTGGAGTAAATATGTGGAACATGAACACCAAGTCGTAAAATCAGACAGCACAGCAAGTCGTCCAACCAGACATTACCAGTGTGTTCTCAGACACGTTTAGACTAAAGTTTGCCTCAGAAGCAAAATAGGGATAATAGCTTCTGTCTTAGAGATTTGCTGTAGCAACAAAGCCACATAGACTGTGTGAAGGTCTGGGACACAGATGCTGTGCAGTTCCGTGGAGCCAGGCTGACGTACAGAATTTAGGCACAGATTCTCCTTATTCTCAGAGTTGGACAAATACAAATGCTTTTCACTTGGATTTGTGACTGGACAACCTTTTACCTGTGTTCAGTTTGGCCATTCACTTATATTCTTTTGTAAACTGTCTGTGCAAGTCTTTGGTCCATAATTCAGTCCTATCATTTCTTTCCTTTTTGCTGTTATAAGGGTTCTTCGTGTATTTTAAAGCTTGGGTCTTGGGGCTGGAGAGATGGCTCAGTGGTTAAGAACACTGACTGCTCTTCCAAAGGACCTGGGTTCAATTCCCAGAACCCACATGGCAGCTCACAACTGTCTGAAGATCCAGTTGTAGGGGATCTGACACCTTCACACCAATTCACATAAGATAAAGTTAAATAAACCATAAAAAATAAAATTGTCAAAGAATAATTTAAAAATAAATAAAATAATTAAAAAAAGCTTGGGTCTTTATCAGCAAATATTTTCCCCTTTATACCACTAATCAACCTCAATATCCATACTCTTCTTTTTGAGACAGTCTCATGTAGCCTAGGCTCGCCTTTCTATGTAGCCAAGGATGACCTTGGACTTTCTATCCTTGAGTTCTGCCTCCAAAGTGCTGAAGCCGGCATGGGTCATGAAGCCTGACCTATGTGGTGCTGGGCATTGATTGAACCTACAAAGGCTTTTTGCATGTTAGGCAAATACAAGATCAACTGAGCTACATCCCAGTCTTCTCGTCACTGTTTTTCAAATGTCTTTTTTTATTAAGCAAAAGTTTTGAATTTTGATCAGGTGCATTTGATAGTTTAAACTGTCAACTTGACAGAATCTAGAATTCCTGGGAAGAGAGTCTTGATGGAGTAGTTATCTTGATAAGAGTGGTTCTGTGGGCATGTCTTTGGGGGGATTGTCTTGTTACTTGATGTAGGAAGACCTAGCTTATTGTGGGTGGCATCATTCCCTAGGTAGGAAGATCCTGGACAGAATAAGAGAGGAGAAAGCTCGCTGAGAGCCAACAAAGAAGGCTTTGTTAGTGCATTCTGTGCTCTGCATGCATGGCTATGATGTGACTCTCTGTCTTAACCTGCTGCCTCCTTCACCTCTAGGCTTGGTTTGTAACTGGAACTATAAGCAGGAGTAAGCCCTTTCTCTCCCAAGTTGCATATGGTCAGGATATTTTATCACGACAGTAGAAATGAAATTAAGGCAACATAGTTCATCAGCTTCTTTGATTGGTCTGTGCCTTTGCATCATGTCTAAGAAACTGTCTGTTTACTATCTTGGGGTGCCAACATTTTCTTCTTGCCCCCATCTCTGCCTACCTGATTTTGCCTGTATCACATTAAAGTCTGTAGATAATTCTTGTAACTTTTTGTTCATGCTGTAAGGAAAGTGTCAAAGTTCACATTTCTCATTTTGGGTATTTAATTTTACCACACAGCCTCTTGGGTAGACTTCCCTGTATTCATTACACTGCCTCAGTGCTTCTGCTGAAGATTAGTTGAGCATGTATGTATGACCCAAGTTTGTGAGTCCTTTTTTTTTTATTCTGTCTGTACTGATTTATGTATCTACCTTTTTGTACTACCACATTGTTCTAGTTGCTGTTTTTAGAATAGATGCCTTGAAATCAGGGAGGTACGTATGCAACATTTTTCTTTGGCCAATATGTGTGTATGTACAGCTCTAAGTTCTGATCCTTACATAAAATTTGCAGTTAACTTAAATTTTCCTATAAAAGTCCACTAGTTTTGTTTGGTTTTGATATAGGGTCTTGTTAGGTAGCTCAAGCAGGCCTGGGAATCTTGATTCTCTTGTCTCAGTTTCCTGAGTGCTGATGGTACAGGGCTGTGCCATGATACCTGGCTGTGCTGAATCTGTTATTATGTTGAAATTACAGATACATTTGGAGACAGACATATTAACCACATTGACCCTTCAAATCAAAGAACAAAGTGTGTCTCTCCATTTATTTAGACTAATTTGCTAGTTTGTCTCTGGAATATTCTGTACTTTCTGAAGTAACTTTTATTTTTATTTCATTTTTCTTGATATTGACTTCAAGGCTTAGGGATATATTTAAAAAGTGATCTTGCAGATGAATTCATATTTCTCTTTTAGTGCAAAGCACCTACTCTTACATGTCCTTAAGGCTAGCTTCATTAGTGGAGAGAACAAGGCTCCCCGTTCCAGAAACTGCCGCATGAATCTCACATGAATTGTAGACAGAGCAAACGCCTCTAAATCATGAAATAAGATATCTTGACTTTAAAAGGTTTAATTCAATAGCCTGAGATCTTTGCTGAATTCCCCCGTTAGTTCCAGCAGTCTCTCCATCTCCCTTAAGGTTTTCTATACAAACATTCACACTACCTGCAGGCATGGTTTTCCTCTCTCCTTTTTGGCTTCCGTGCCTTTTTTATTCCTCTTCACCCATATTAACTGCTGGTGGCAGAGGCTCTGAGCAGAAGCGGAGAGAGCCCAGGGCATGGCTTTCTGATCTTGAGGGGCGGCACTCATGCTCTCATTGAGAAGCATGACCTCAGCTGTAGGTTTGTTTCATGCATGCCTTTTGCCACATAGAAGACAATCCCTTCTCTTCATAGTTTGATGACAGGTTTTTGTGAGTAGGTTGGGATTTGGACATTTTCCTCTCCTTCTTTATTCTGTTAATATGGTGAGCTACATTGATCTGCCTCCCTTCTTCCCTTTTATTTATTTTTATTTTATTTTTCCTGCGATGGGAATCTTACTAATTTGTCTACGCTGAACTTGAACTCCTGGGTTTAAGTAATTAAACCTGCCTTAAGCCTCCTGAGTCATTTCTTTTTAAATCACCATCCAACCGTGAATGGCATGTGTGTGAGTTTTCAAGTCATTGCCAAGATCAAATACCCAACAAGAAGCAATTTAATGGAGGAGAGTTTTCTTTACCTCTCAGTTTGAGGGTGCAGTCCACCATGGAGAGGAAGGCATGCTGACCGCAGGGGCTCAAAGCTATATGGTCCAAGAATGAATCTGCTTGCTCTCCTCTTGGGGGCCAGGGAGCAATGACAAGCAGGAAACAGGACTCCACTATAAACCTCAAGGTGGGTCCCCTAGTGACTTCCTCCAGTGAGGCATCACACGGGCAGGTTCAGCTCAAAGCCCACAAGCTACAGGTGTCCCACGATAATTCTGAATGAGGTGCAACAGAAAGCACAAACTTAGTGAAACCCAGTGAGATTATCTCTTCCCTCCCCTCCCTCCTTCCTCTTGTCTGTTCTTAATGTGTGTGTGTTTGTGCACATGTATGTTGTGTTTGTGCGTGTGTATGTATGTGTGTGTCTCTGCATGTGTGTGTTTTATGGAGACCAAGGAATAACCTTGAGTATCATTCTTCAAGTGCCATCCACTTTGTTTTTGAAGATAGAATCTCTTGCTGGCCTGAGACTTGCTCTCCACCTTATGTGCTAGGGTTATAGGCGCATGCTTCCATACCTGGCCTTTTAAAAATAAATTTTAATGAAGTTTCTGGGGGATCAACTTCAGGGCATTGTGCTTAATTGAGCCATTTCTCTGGTACATTATTTTATTATTTTTTGACTAAAACATTTTTATTTTTATGTGTATGGGTGTTATAAAATTTTAATATTATATATTTGCCTGGATGAATGCCTGTGCAATACTCATGTGCACAGAAGCCAGAGAGGGTATCAGATCTCCTGGAACTGGAAGCTACAGTCAGTTGTAGGCCGCCATGTGGACATAGGGAATTGAACCCGGCTACTCCTAACTACTCAGCCCTGTTTTCACTCTCCTATTTCTACTTTTTTTCTTATTATAATGCCACATAGACTATGAAATGCTAAGGATATAGAGAACCAACTTTTTAAATAAAGAGAATATCTTCAAACTAATAAATACGTAAGTGAAAAATTAAGATACTGAAATAAACAAAGATTGAATAAGGGAGAAAAGAAGTAAGAAGTTTTCTTAAAAACCTATAAAATACAATAATGAGGGACTGGAGAGCTGGCCATTTTGTGTGGCATTAATTTATTTATTTAGACCATTTAAAAATATTCGAGCTATTTTAATATTTAACTTTAAATATTTTGAAGCTATTTTTATCATCTTCCACCACCTCTCACTGTCTGTGTTGCAGTTTTCGATTCTCGGTGCTTTTGCTGCATGTGATGCCTCCACCAGCTATTTCACACCTCTATCCTTGTTCTGATTCTCAGAACTGAGACAGAGTTCCTCACCTTGATAGTTCTTTAATTTTATGAATAGATAACTGAAGAGCTTTCGTAATTTTTTTTTTCCGAGACAGGGTTTCTCTGTGGCTTTGGAGCCTGCGCTGGAACTAGCTCTTGTAGACTAGGCTGGTCTCAAACTCACAAAGATCCGCCTGCCTCTGCCTCCCGAGTGCTGGGATTCAAAGCATGTGCTACCACCGCCAGTCATAAATTTATTTTTTATTGGCTAATTAATTGATTAGTTAATTTTGACAGTGGGTCTTTCTATGTAGACTAGGCTGACCTTGACTTGCAGAGATGCACTTGTTTCTGTCTCCTGAATGCTGGGATTAAGTGTGTGCCATCATGCCCAGCTTGGGATTTCTTTTTGAAATAAAAATTTTCTGCCCTATTCTTTTCCCAGAGGAAGCATTTTGAAGCCACTAGTGCACAAGTCTCCAAGGGTCTTTATTTTCTCAATGCTTTCTTTTATTCATCTCTTCACTTGAGTTGAGCAATTTCTTTGTGTCCAAATTTACTTTATTAGTTTACATTTTATGTTAGCTGGCAACTAACGTTGCTTGACTTAACTGGAAGGTTGCAGAGTCATGGGTGGGTGGAAGCTCAGAACTGCTTTCTATCTGCAAGCCTTATCTGTTAGCTCTCTTCCATTTGAAGCTCATGTGGTCATGTGTTATCTTATCTGTTAGCTCACGGGTTAGCCAGGTCCTGGTGCTAATTTTAATGACCGAATTTGCTGTATTTCCTCCTAGCTCTTCATTTCTCACTCTCTGATTGTCTAGTTTCAGCTTCCAAGTAACAACTTTTTCTTGGAATTTCTGTCATACTATGTTGGCCATAATTTTGATTGCCCTCAGACCACACTTCAGAAACTAGATGTGATGGTTTCCTATACAACTTTGACTGCTCTCTCAGCTCGTGGAGACTTCAGGTATTTATAATTTTTCTTATTAACCCCCATTTTACTGGAGCCAGTTTGATTGTGTTTCTCTTTTTTTTTTTCTAAAACCATAAGAGAAACCCTTCATTGTGGAGTCCAGGACTGTTACAGACCTGGCAGAACGGTTTAGTAGCATAGGTATAGCTTAAGCAAGTATGTGTTTTATACCATATAATAAATTATTTGCAAACTTAATAACTTAATACCAGGTAGATTTATTATGTCATAATGGTTTTGAGGAGCAGAAATTTGCCAACTCCTTAGATAGATTTCTGTCCTAGATTCTTTTATGAGGTTTTGATCACAGGGCTACAAGTTTGATTAGGACAGGAATGCTCATTCTAACACACTGATGTCAGGATACAGGTCTGCAGGTTGGAGAGAAGGTTCAGGGTTAAGAACACTTGCTGTTCTTGCAGAAGGTCCAAGGTCAATTCCCAGCACTCACATTGCAGCCAGCAGCCATTTGTAACTCCAGTTCCAGGGCATCTGGTGCCTTCTTTTGATCTTTGTTGGAGCCCAGTACATATGTGGTGTACATATATTCACACAGGCAGAAACAGCCATACACAAAATAAAAACAAATAAATCTAAAATTAAAGATACAGGTCTTCTTGTTCTTGCAACTTGGACCCCTATAGAGATAGATGGTCCTTAGAACATGGCTTCCCCCAGTGAGTGAGGAGAGATACAGACAGGCAGACAGAGAAGCTCTTCACTGACTTCATTCAAGTAGCCAACCTCTCTGGTCCTGGATTTTTTTCTTGGAGGACAGGCTTTTGATTACAGCCTTGATTTCATTGCACACAGTGGATCTGTTTGAGTTGCCTATATGTCTGGCTTTAGTAGACTAATCCATTTCTTCTATGTTTTCCAGCTTTTTGGAGCGTATACTTTAAAATATTCTCTAATGGTGGTCTGGATTTTGCTGCAGTCTGTGACAAAGATACCCTTTCGTCTCTAATTTTATTTGTATCGTGTCTATATTTTTGTCCGATTGTCTAATGATTTGTTAATATTATTTACACCACATAAATGAGCCTCCTTTCTTATGGCACCCTTAATGATTGGCTTTGAATGGTTTAGAATCTAAACTGCTGCATGGCTAATTTTCTTCTGTTTTGAAAGCACTTTGAAGTTGTTGAAAAGTCTGAACACTATTACCTAACTCTCTAAGTTGAGTTATTTTGTAATTCTTAGATAAATCCATAAATATGAAAGAATTTCACGTGTCACATTTTGACTTTAGTAATAGCCTGAGAATCTGTGTTGGATGCTTTGGAAGATGACAGTCTGGAAGGTTCAGAGTGGAATAGCTTCCTTCCGTCCAGTGGCTCCTCCTTCCCAGTTCTCTGTGTTCAGCTTACATCTTTGCCCTTCTATGACGTGGTGTAATCCCACGTGGTACATTCCATTCCTATTTCCGAGGAAGTCCTGAGAAGTTACTGTGGTGTCCTCAGCAGTGGAATGCCTCTTTTGTTTGTCCTTTGGAGTTTCCTGTTCTTATTCTCTTTGCCTTTCCTGTATGTTTACTATGTATGTCATAGACTTAATATGGGAGTTAGATTTGGGCTGTAGTTATGAACCTTAGAATGTGTCTAAATTCCATGGGGACTCGAATAGAAGGTTGCTGAACGCATAGAGATATGCCTGCCTTTAAATCTCCTGCATTTGCGACAGCAGCAGCAGCAACAACAATAAAACGGTCTCTATGAGAGAATTTCTAGACCCCTTTGAGTACATCAGTGAGTTTTCACACGGTATTTGAAAATAGTTTTGAGGGGAAAAAAAAAGGTACTTTTTTTCTTTAGTACTTACTATGCTCTGGTAAGTCTTTTTTTTTTTTTTTTTTAACCTAGAGTTTGCCATGGAGGAAACTCATGCACGAGAACACCTTTGGACACTGGTGTTTGTGCAGCTAAATGAAAAAGAGGAATAAATATATCTGTTGACTGGTTCTTTCTGTCCCTGACAGGAAAATGTGTAACCATGGTCTTCCACTGAAGATTTGATTTCTCTTTGGCATCTAGTTACTTACCTGGCATCAGAACCAATCTTCCTCTTTGTTATGGCCTGGATGCTTGCCTGCATTCTCCTAAGGACCAGACAATGAAAATTCCTTGGCATCTCCCTTCTATGCCTGATTTTCAGTGTGCTAAGATGCCACTCAGCAGCAAGACTGCTCAGTGACGTGCTCACTTCTGATGAAGAATCACAAGCAGAAGGGGGAAGGCAGGAAGCAGTGAGCTGCTAAGCTACCTCAGTTTCACCAAAGACTGGGAATCAGTTATGAAGGGACAGATTTTGTTACCTTTGGGAAGTTCATGAAAGTCAGAAGGGCCTTTTATGCATTTTTTTATGTCAGGATAATATTCTCTAATCCACATGCTATCATTTTCCTGCTAAATTTCAAGACCCATTCTTCTGGAAGGCAGGTGAACGTTCATCCTTAAAGCTCTTCGGTGCCTTTCATTCTTTGATATCTAGCATTTGTTTCTTGGGGTTTTAGGATAATTAGTGCTGATTGTCAATATGGTGACTGTGACATCATCTAAAAAACACAACTCTGGCAGATGTATGAGGTGTTTTCAGGAAGAAGGGACTAAGAAAGGAAAGCCTTCGCTCAGAGCATAGGCACAGATAGAAAGATTGACAGAGGAAAAGCACCGGTCCCTTTGCCTGCCTGCCTTTGGTCCTTGCTGGTGAGAGCATCTGTTCTTCTTTCTCTTGTCCTCTGGATCGGGTTCTCTCATGATCAAAAATTCACTGACAACAGAATAGACCCACACACCAGCAAGGAGAAGAAACAGCAGGAACTTGGTCAGGGTTCTATAGATATGGGAACAGTGTTGAAACTCAAACCTGACTTTTTACGATTGGCACTTTGTGATTCCTTAACTCCCTTCTCTAAAGATCTCAACCCCTGTCCTGAAAACCGGGGTGGTTGGGAGACACTGTTGTCAGGTACTATGAGGCATTTTCCTTGTACAATGTGATGTGGAAGGCTAAGTGATGTTTGGTTGATTAAGCACTGATGTCTCAGGTTAAAAAACTGTTGGTGGCACCAGTAGCATGACAAACAAGTCAGAGACATTTCTGTTCTTTGGATCTTAATCTTGGTCTTGGATATTTGAGACTAACTTTGCAAACATAGTAGCTTTGATTCTATCTATCTATCTATCTATCTATCTATCTATCTATCTATCTATCTATCTATATCTCTAGATTTGTAGTGTCTGGTAGTATAAGGGATGGTAGCATCTTATTTTTAGTATTGATAGCAGTCTTGCCCAACTGTAGGCAACATTCCTACTTTCCCAAGCTCTTTGAAAAATAGACTGTTGCTTTATTACATTTTATTGTGAGAGAACATCACATGAATGACTATATAGAACATATGAATATCCAGGTAATATTCATCTAACTTTGAAAAAAGTCCACTGATATTTAAAAAAACCTCATCCTTTTAAAATGCAAGTTCTTTCGTACAAATGGACTAGGGGTAAGACTGTGGGCCGTTCATGGGATCAGTCATGTTGACAGATAGTATGGTGGTGGCTATGTCTTTTTACCAAAAGCCCGAAAATTACCAGCTTCTCTTTTTCTTTTATTTGTTTTTCTTTTCCCGGGGTGGTTGCTTGGCATTCTGGGCAATGTGCATATTGATTGATGCATATTGACGGGGGCTGCAGCTATCCTACAGAATGAATGAGTGGTTTCTTACAAATTTGAGAGAAATGCTGAGTTAAGAGGAGGAGGAATCTGCGTACAGGAGAAGTGGAATTAGGACCACAGGCAGAGTGCTAAAGGGAGGCATTTTAGAATGTAGCAAGCGGTGTGTTTCTGTCTCTGTCTTACCAACGAACAGGAGTGGTATTCATGCAGATGTGCTAAAGCCCCCTTACAGATATGGACCTGACTCTGAACTGGGGGACTCCGCTGAATGTATTTGCAGGCTCTTGAAAAGGCCTCCTTGTCCTTTTCTTTCCCAGCCAGCACGCCACTTGAGAAGGCTGAGTTCTTGACAGCCATGTTCCTTGTCTACAGTTCTCTAGTTTGCCTTTTTTGCCATTCATTCATTCACTCACTCACTCATTCATTCTCTACTCTAACTTCACTAATTTATCTTGATTTAAATTAGTTTTACCTAGTTATTAACCCAGTGCAAAGGATGACCATTTAGCTCCAGCATTGTTCTGTGCATTGTGATATACATTTTATTCTTGTTTATTTATTTTCACATTTTATTTATTCTGGGTCTCACCATATAGCCCTGGCTGGCTTGGAACCTTCTGTGTAGATCAGGCTAGACTTCAATTCGTAGAGATTTGCTTGTCTCTGCCTCCCCAGTGCTTGGATTAAAGGTGTGGGCCACTGTGCCTGGGCCTTTTGGGATGTGTTAGTATGGCCGAGCACCACACATGTGCACGGATGTGCAGAAGAAAGCTTAAAAAGGTGACTGTAATATAAAGAAACCATTTTGATGGGAACAAATGCTTGTAAGCGAATGTTCAGCATTGAGGACAGACACCCACTTCAGAAAATCACAGCGGTTACTTTTTTTCCCCTGCTGTGCATTCCTCCAGCACTGGGTTTTATTCAACGTGTGGAAGTTCTTGCTGACTCTTTCCTCTTCATGTTGGATGAATAAGGCAATTTAAATGTGTGATGGATCATCCAATTAGAGAAGCAGAGAGCTTTCTTACTGCACTATGTTGCTAAGTCAATCGACTGAGGCACGTAGATCATGAGAAACAACAGATGCATAACCCACCGAGTCAACAAGCATGGTAGAGAGGGCCACCAAGTGTGAGCAATTTTGTGTGAAAGAATGATAGTTGACTGCCATTTGCTATTATATTATTACAACAATTGCAAAATTGAGCTTTTACTCAATGCCGGACCAACTTAGACTGATATCTGCTTTCATAAATAAAGCTTTATTGGAACATAGTCACACTCATTTCTTTAAATATCATCTGTGGATATATTCCTGCTGTAAAGGCAGAGTTGCCACAGGGACTACATGGCTCATAATGCTTTAAAGATTTATTACTGGATCATTTATAGAAAGCTAATTACTGGTGTATCAGATAAATTAGCTCTCAAAATATCCTTGGGTGGTTATCACTGTCTTCCTGTTATGGTGTTATAGTGAGCAGACAACAGGATGGGTGTCTATGAAAGAGGAAGAGTATATCCACTTGACCCTGGGTCTGCACTGTCCTTGGGTCTGGGGGCCCCCAATCTCCAGAACGGATAGAAATATGTCTCTTATTCTTAATACAGAAATAAGTTGGCCCCAATGGAATATAATAGCATTTGTCAATGCTCTGCCCTTTGGCTAGATATCCTACAGTGGGTGCTGCTGGAGTTCACATTGGGTTTTCCCTTTGAAAAGTGTGACTACAAGGTTTCTTCCCAGTGGCCATCGCCTCTTCTATTGGATGTTGGCACCTTGATTTTCCATAGGAAAACTATCTCTCTCACAGTCAATCAATTAGGAATTGTGGGATTGACATTACCTGGATTCCAGTTTGGGCTCTGAATACCTCATCAAAGAATCTTCCCCCTTAGCCCATTGTGACTGGTTCCGAGATAGGCACATGCGTTAATCTGCTCCAGTCATAGCAAAGCTTACTGCCTGAGATGAAAAGACACAAATGCTTTCTCCTTCATGCGTCAGTTATGGGAGGCTATGAGGTAAGCAACTCCAGAAGGACAGCGCTGCAGTTCCGGGGCAGCTGACATGTGAAGTTAAAGATGGAGTTACCCAAGTTTTAGCCCAAAGCTTGAAGATAGAATTGTTCCCCAAGCTGACATTATATTCTGGATCTAAAATGTCCTCAAAAGACCTGTTACTTTTGTTGAAGACCTGTTCTCATCTAGTGTATGTAATCATTGAGTAATTATTGTGTCATAGTTAATCAATGGACTCATCTGTACTAGACTTTTCCTTTGGACCACCAACCAGCTCCCAGATCATGACACAGAGACTTCTTATTAGTTATGAATGTTTGGCCTAGTTTAGACTTGTTTCTGGCTAGTTCTTTTTAACTTAAATTAATCTCTTTCTCTTTGTCTACCTTTTGCCTCAAGACCTTTTGCTTTTCTTTTCTTCTGTATATCTTACCTTCACTGCTTCTCATGTCACGTCTGGCTGACTGATGGATGCCTGGCATCTTGCCCCGGATGTGTCCCTCTTTTTCCCTCTTTCTCTCCTCCTCTTTCTCTTGTTACTCTTCCAAGCCCAGACTTCTCCTCCTATTTACTCTTTCTGCCTGACACTCCCATCTATCCCTTTCCTGCCTAGTTGTTCAGATTTTTGACTGTTCAGATTTTTATTAGGCCAATCAGGTGCCTTAGGCAGGCAAGGTGAAACAGATGCAGCACATCTTTACATAATTAAACACACATCCTTACGTTATTAAACAAAGGCAGCAGAAACGAAAGTAACACACCTTTACACAGTTAAAGTGATATTCTGCAGCGTAAACCATTGCAACCCAGTTAAATATCTTTACCCAGTTAAAATAATATTTTACAACACTCATATCTTTGTGGATTCTCAATGTGATGACATTGTTGGACAGTGGTATAAGGTAAGAGGTAAGGCTATGGAGGATGTACGGTAGGTCATAGGATATACCCAGGAAAGATGTATTTTGTCTCTTGACCACTGCCCTGTGTCGCTACCTCCTGGCTGCCATGAAGTGAGTGGCTGTGCTCTACCTCTTTGTCATGATCTTCAGACTCACGTCTGGCCCAAGGCAATGGAGCTACGTGACCATGAGCTGAGGCTTCAAAAAAGAGACAAAATCAATATTTCCATTTTAAAAATTATTTCTAAGACATGTGTGTCATAAGGAGAAAGAAAACACAACTCTTTAGTTATATAAATCAAAAGACTAATTTGCTTTCTTTATGTAAGCAAATTTGGAATTTGGATTTTTCTGTTGCTTCTTCTTTAGAGGCAGCAATCTATATTGTACAGAGACCTTGAAATTTCTGTTTTAAGGCCTGTCTCTTTGAAGCGGTCCTTCTGTGTTTCTACACATTGTTTCCGACTGGGGGTTCCTCTATTGAAGAAAGGGCTCTGCCTCGTTTTGCTCATAGAACTATTGTTAAGATGAGACCGTACACTCTGTATGTTCATGCTTGTACTTGCAGGTAGAGAAAGAGCATCCCCCTGTTGGGTTGACATCTTGTGGGGCACTGCCAACTCTCCTCTGGTCAATGAGGTACAGCAAAGCCCTCCAGAACTTTCTCAATTGCTTCACTGGCAATTGTCCAGTAGTTAAAAGATACCATTTTTATACTGGTTAATAGGCACCTTGATATATTAGTTTCTAAAGGACAGGGCTTTTTCTTTAGTTTTTCCAGAATCTTCTTTGTGTCAGGACTGGAAGGCACAAAAGAGGTAGATGACTAAGGGAACTGTCATATTGCTTCAGATGGAGGCTGGATGATCATATAGTAGGGATGCTGAGGGGGTACATCTGAACCTGTACCAGACATTTATTTCTTGGTAGAAAATTTTGAGCAGTAGTATGGAGTTAGACTGGAGACAGGTATCCCAGCTTTCAGTTCAGGTACCACTCTTCTCTTACACTTTTGAAAGTCTAGGTTTCTTTATCTGTCTAACATGTATCTTGTGCCTGCCTTGGCTATCACACACTGTAGGTATGGGGATAAAAGTGGAGGAATGTAGCGAAAATGCTTCATGCGGGCAGGAAACATAGGAAAAAAAATCTGTGTGTGCTAACATTCAGAATTAGGCTTGGTGCTTAGCCACGGAAATACCTTGCATAGGAAATTCTTCCAGGGCAGTATCCCATAGCGTATAGTGGCTTTCAACTTACTGAAGATGTCACGGACTCAGTCTTGCAGTTGCTTTCCAGGGACGACCCACGGACCATCACCATCATCTTTGTAGCGGTGTCTTCATTCCCGGGTCTCCATCAGGACCATTCATCGAACACCAGAGATATATCAGGCAGCAAAGTTGATGCCTCACGGATATTCCCTTAATAAAGCACTTCTAGAGCCACGTGAGTTGTTATCCTTTTTTTGCATGTGAGAGGAGAGACATTTAGAGAGACGGAGATTTCCAAGGTCACATAGCTAGTGGAGATCTGCCTGAAGAGCCAAGCCCTTCTTTTCCCTGCAACTTTTCGGCCTCCACTGAGGGGAGCTTTTAGAATGAGACCTGGAAGTTCTGATCTCATTCCACTGCCTTGGCAATTCAACACAAAGGCTCCAGTCCAGCCTTTTCCCTTTTGTGTCTCAGTAAGTAATATTTCTTCCCTCTCCCCTCTGATCCCCACCCTCATTGCCGGATTCTGGAACCGTCTGCGTGTTTCTGGTCTATAGTTCAGCTTCTCTCCCCAGGCGTTTGAGAAAGGCATTCTCTACGAAAAGGGAAAACACATTTTATTAAAGCAAGCATGCAGTCCTCAGCACTTTTACTTATCTTATTTATACACTGCAGTGCAGCTTTCTATGACCTAGTGATTATCATTTCCCAGAGCTATCATCATTCTAAAGCTACCTGTTCAGCCCGCTTCAGCAGATGGTACTATGCTCGGAGTGCTGTAAGGGCTTTAAAGGAAGCAATACAAACAAACAAAGGAAGTATGAGCTGTTGGGTCAGCTCGAGGAAGAGCTCACTTGTCTTGTCTCCTGACTCAGTTACCTTTCAACTGCTCTGTCTGGGGAGAGGAAACACCTAGAGGTTGCTAACCAGTGGGGAAATTCACTGAAGTACACACACACACACACACACACACACACACACACATATATATATTTTTTTCCTTCTTCATCCCATCAGTTGGTAGAATGAGATAGGTGATGAGCATCTACTTGGCTAAAACATTCTTCCATCTGATTTTCCCCATCAAATCTCTATCATTCTTCTCCTATGCATCTTCCATGTGGGTTTTGTGCTGTTTTTGAATGAATTCTGATGTGTGAACATGCTTCTGTGGCCCTGGGTTAAGCACTTACTTCTTTCCAAGACCTCAGTTTTCCCTTCAGTGACATGAAGATAAGAATAACGTCAGGTTGCTGTCCCCTCTCAGAGACAAAGGGTGAGAGCTTGTAAATGTCTCTGTGGGTAGAAATTTCTAATGTTATAAGCAAGCCGGGCTTATCCAGTGGGGAGGAAGTCCAAAGAGCCCTCCTCACAGACTGATACCTCAGTTGGTGGGCTTTCTTTTTCTCTGTCTCACATTCTCTGGTTCCTAGTGCCATAGAACACGGCTGGTCAGCCTGCTTTGATTATCTCTCCTTATAAAAAGCCTTTTAAAACATTATTTCCTAGTCCTCCTCAGCACCGTGAAATTTTAACACCACAGAAATACTGTATTCATACATGATTATGGTATTGACCCCTGGGAAGAAGAGAGCTCATCCCTGTAGTATTTAAAGTTTCTGGGTTTCAAGAAACAAAAATTTCAGCCTTTGGGAGTTGTCCCTCCTCACCACGGGGAATATATGTTCTAGAGCACTGGCTTAGCTAAAATGGTTCTTAAAAACTTATGTGACTCCTATGCAAAATGGAATAACATGAAAGTTGATAAAAACAATGTTATAGGCAGCCAATGAGAAAAATAAGTTATTACCCTAGCAGTCTCTCAAAGGTTAGCATGGAATACCCAGTACACTAACATTATTAGTATCTCCTATTATTTTGTTTTTTTTATTACAGCTTTGTATTATTTTACTTACATTACTGTTGAATAAAGAGAGGGCCCCTTTGTTCCGTCCTGCCTGGCTAGCTTACACCCAAAATAATCACAAAGAAATTGTATTAATTAAATTACTGCTTAGCCCATAAGCTTTAGCCTCTTATTGGCTAACTCTCACATCTTAATTCAACCCATTTCTAATAATCTGTATGTCACCACGAGGTTGTGGATCATTGGGAAAGATTCAGCATGTCTGACCTGGCAGCTCCATGGCAGCTCTCTCTCTCTTCCTCCCAGAATTCAGTTCTGTCTACTCCGCCTACCTAAGTGCTGCCCTATCAAAAGGCCAAGGCAGTTTCTTTATTCAACCAATGAAAGCAACACATAGACAGAAGAACCTCCTACACCACATTATGGTGATGCTTAGAGCCCCAATTACTTCATCTGTAGATACTGGGTGGAGAAATTTACCTCACAAGATGTTTACCAGAAAGATGGACAGTGTACAATATGCTCTATAAAATCTCACTTTGTTCTCTGTGTAATTCAGTCATCTCTATTATTTCTTCCACAAGATTATGGAATCTTCTACTTGGACACTCGGCAGACAATAGATGCTGAGGAACTCCTGGCCAAAGAAAACAAAGGACTCCGGCATCACTCTCAATGGCTGTGTTTTACTTTTCCTGACATTGTTCAAGAAAGGATCTTGTTATGGTAACTGAACTGTGTTACCTTGGCACAAGTCCTTGTCTTTTGTTTAAAAACAGAAAGAAACTAGTGGATTTAGTTATTAGCTTTTCATATCCTGAGAAATACAAATTTTACCTTATAAAAATCATATTTTAAAATGAAAACTACCCATTTAATGAATAGAAACACAAAATCTTATCTTATAATAAAGAAATGCAGTGTACGCTACCCTGATAGGGTTTAGCAGTACTCATCATATTTTTGGGAGGGAGGGAGGGGCTGTTGTTGTTTGGGAAACACTATACTCTATAGATATATAAAATTTAGGTACCTTGAATGTGACTGTAACTTTAAAGATTAACATTCATGTCTTCTTTAAAGTGGTAGATAGGGCTTCCTTCCATGAAGGTTGGTAATGCCTTCCTCATGCTTGATATCAAGAGTATTAAGAATGTGACAGCTGGGTAGGTCTTTAATCCTAGCACTTGGGAGGTAAAGGTAGGTGAATCTGAATTCAAGGCCAGCCTGGTCTGGAGAGTGAGTTCCAGGACAGATAGGTCTATTAAACAGAGAAACTCTGCTTATTGAAAAACAAACAAGCAAAAAAAGCAAACAAAAAAAGAAAGAAAGAAAGTATGTCACTATCAGATACAAGTATCATGAGGAAAATTCAGAGAAATGGGCTATCTTGTTTCTTTCTGGGATTTGGCTGTGGTCTTCAGCAAGTCTGTCAATGAAGATTCATGTAATGTTACCCCCACCCCCACCCCAGCCCTTCACGGTGAAAAAAACAGAAACCGTGATTGTCCTGGTTAGTGCTAATTGTCAGCTTGACAAGCTCTAGAGTCAGCCAAGAGACAAGCATTCGGGTGTGTGAGTGAGGAAGGGGATCTTGAGAGGGTCTAAGTGAGTCGGAAAGATGCATGGTGTCACCATCCCATGAGGTCCCAGACTGCACACAAAAGAGAAAGTGAGCCAAGCGCCTGCATTCATATCTCTCTGCTTCCTGACAGTGAACACAGTGTAATCAGGTGCCTCAGGCTCCTGCTGCCCCATCTTCTCTTGCACAATGAGTTCTATCTGTAAGTGGTGAGCCTAAGCAATCCCTTTGGTCCTGATGTTGCCGTTGTCACTGTGATTCTGAATGTCCATCCTCTTCCTCACTCTACTATGTCTCAAAGAGAAAGAAACAAGGAGGAATGAGAAAAAAAGAAAAAGTATGATCAGTTTATTGGGTTAACTTTAAGTTTTCTGCCAGGGGTTGGAGAGAGAG
>JAQHUG010000167.1:1168055-1187003 GCA_028555095.1 Dicrostonyx torquatus
TCTCTCTCTCTCTGTCTCTGTCTCTCTCTGTGTGTGTGTGTTTTGGAGTGCTCTTTATAGTTGGACATTAATAATGCCCATAGCCCGGCCATTGATCTCGGAAGGCACAGAGCGTCTTTCCAGATATGCTGACTGCTGTGTTTAATGCAATTTCAGTTTTGTTCTTACCATGGAGAGGAAAAATAGGGCTACTCCATACCACTACATTTATTTGCTTTTGACGCTTGGGTATTTTTTGGACCCTTTCCTTTTGTAGCCACCCCTCCCTCCAAGCAAATCCCTGTCCTCTATCAAAGATTTTAATATATGCCCCTTCTGCATGCCAAGTTCTGTGCTAGGAGCTGGAAAGTAAAGGGCCTCCTGGGATACAAATGAAGAACAACATCCAAGAAAGAAAATGCTTTGGAAGAGTCCTTATAGAGCCACAAGCCCCACACAAACCTTCTTCCCTTCTTTCTAGCCCCAAAGACCTTTGTGTGCCTTTGAGGTCAGCGCACAGATGTGGCCCTGGGATGTGCGGCTCTCTATCTAAATAGTACTTACAAGTGATGGAGATGCATGAGGCTTTTCATAATTTTTCCCCTTTTCTCTTTTGATTAGCATCTGCACAAATGGCCTCAGTTCAACGCTTTAAACCAACTAATCCGGCTTGTTAAGGAGATTGCCATCCACAAGTTGCTATTTACTGGCTTCTAAAGGAAGAGGGTCCCAGTCAAAGCAGGACAGGCTTGGGAGAAAGGTTATATATTATAATATGTTCTCCAGGCGCCGCGTGAGAGGGAGACAATGGTGCCTCCCAGGGCCCCATCTCAAGTGCTACTTCACCGACTTACATGGTTCTGGCTATTCTAGCTCATGAAAAGAGAGATCCAATCACTGCTCTCTGGCATCTATTCTCCTCATCTCTTTGGCTGTCATATGTATTTAACAGTAGTGCCCTCAAGGACAATGGGGTGGGGAAGCGAGCTAGGGGGCTCCAGTCTCCAGCCTGTAGTTTTTCATTTCACATGGCTGGCATGGCTAAGAATGGTCGTCTTTGTTTCCACTTTGAGTCAAGACTGAATTCTTATATGTTGTCTGATCTTCAAACTCAAAAAGACCCAAGGGACCAGGCAGCTGTGTATCAGCTCTGTGTGTCAGTGTGTGTGTGTGTGTGCGCGCGTGTGTGTGCGCGCGCGCGCACTCGTGCATGTTTTTGTTGGCAGGTACTGTAGCAAAGAAAGCAGCATACTTTTCTTTATTTCTTTAAATCGACAGGGATTTGGAGAAAAGACTTTAATAAATTGGAGTTTTGACTGATTACTTACCCTTCTGTGTGCATTGTTCTATAATCAGGAGGCTTTGAATAACATGAGGTAAAATAATAATAATAATAATACCAATAATGGGGAAAGCCCACCAAGTCCCTTTCTAGTATAGTCCTGTGGGTTTAACCTCAAACTTTAGGTTTATAACGAAAGCTCCGTGTCTACACAGGAACCTCCTCCTTGAGATGGGTCTTCTTTCTGACTGGGGAGTGTTAAGACATCTTCCACATGTGTTTATTCATCAGGAACGTACACACTTGCTTATCTGTTGTTTACTTTCGCCATTGTCTACACTATGGTTTGGAAACTGACATCATGTATTTCTCCCCCCAGGCCAGATGTTTTATCCTGCTCTGGTAAGTCATCTTGACGTGCGGCCACAGGATAGAAACGACTGCTACTTTTAATAGGGCTCCATATCTTTATTACAAGGTGTGTCTCATGCATCTTAATTCCTCATATTCTCCCTGGCTGCCGTTCTCTGATCTCCTTCAACCCAACCCCCCTTTTACTCCTGAAGAAGGCATGTTGTAATTGTGTGACGGTTGTGTCCCAGTAGCTAAAGAGGTTCTAGATAGCGTAATGAATATGCAACACATTATCTCCTGGGATGTATGCCTGGGTCTTTAATCACAGCTGGAATGCAAAATCAGACTCCACCTTTCAACTCTATCTCCATCATGCTGAGAGAGAGAGAGAGAGAGAGAGAGACTGCTAGACAGCTCGAAAGAGATTGCAGCTCAGATGTCCTGAAAAACAGCAAATCCCTCAGACCTGGCAGATTCCGTTACCATGAGAACTGCGGATATTTCCATTGTGATGGTTTGCTCCAGCAGCCATCTGTTACACCCATTTGATTAGGAAGTACCGTTCAGCTTGTATGGAATTTTCATCACACCTTATCCCAGGGCAGTGTACAGTGTATGGAGGCGCTTGCTTTTTTTTTTTTTTTATATATATATGCTAAACTCCGAAGCTTCAGAGTACTGTAATTTACAAGGCAAAGGGCATTTAATGAAATGGTTTGAGAAGGTCACTAAAGACCAAAGCTTCTAGAAGAAATACACAAAAGAGATGAAGGAGAGGATTAGACTGCACAACAGAAATGCAACCAAAATCAGGAAATTAACGATATTTAGCAATCCCTTCTCTCCTCCTGGAGGGGGAAGATGCGGCCATGGCGTGCACGCTGAGAAAGCAGTCGTCATTCTCCCCCGGGTCTCAAGGACAATCAGAAGAGAGAGAGACAGGAAGCGCCTCAAACCTATCTCAGCTGATGAGATGAACCTACTGCAAAAGATTACATTAGCTCTAAAAATTTTATGACGCCATCTAACTTATCCATAGACACAGAACGACCTTAAAAGTTACTTGAAAGCCGTGCCGCAATTTACGGATTTAAACCAGTTATTTGAACTAGTTGCCCCTCTGTGTATTTTTGTGGGTGAGGAAATGCTGATGGTACATC
This sequence comes from Dicrostonyx torquatus, assembly GCA_028555095.1. Taxonomy (NCBI): domain Eukaryota; kingdom Metazoa; phylum Chordata; class Mammalia; order Rodentia; family Cricetidae; genus Dicrostonyx; species Dicrostonyx torquatus. Next base: position 1,170,831 of record JAQHUG010000167.1, read on the forward strand.
ATCTAGACATAAAACCAGAAACTTTCTTCAATTAAGACTCTCCAAATATCCATCCCAGGTGGTAGGCAGTCTATGTCCAGGCTCCAAGAGGGTTGGCTTGGTCCAGGAGGAACTGCCCAGAGTGTCTTAAATGGACTAGAGTTTCCGCAAACGTGGGAAGCTAATTAAATGCTTATACACAGATATTGCTGCACAGGGGCCCTTGACGGGGCCTTCTCTTGTTTCCCTGCTTGCATTTTTCAGATTGGACTCGGATAATATATCACCCAAGTTGGCCGAGAAGAGCCAAATTTTCCAAACTTGCTCAGTTTTCAAGTCCCATTATGTCATGTTTTGTCTGTTGCTCTGGATGATTCTTTCTAAGTTGGGGCAGGCAGGGAGCATGTTCCTTATCTGATTGTGCTAGGGGTTAGAGCACCTTCAATCCACTCTCATTTCCTGACCTGTCTCAGGTTGTCTCCCCCAAGGAGACTGGGGGTGCCTGGAGAAACTGGAGAGCCCATCCTTTGCCCGCATGCCTGAGATGCTTGGGGTGCAAAATAAAAAGACAGTCAGGGTGCTTGGCAAAGACTTAAGGCAGACTTTATTCAGCGAGGGACACTGTGGTAAATAGAGGCCCCGGTATAGTGAGGTCTTACGGTTAATAGAAGGAGAGAGACTAGGCTCAACTCTGCTTCCAATAAGAACAAGTAGGAACTCACACCCAAGACTCAGGGCACAAGCCAGTGTACAGAAAGTTGGAAAGAAGGAAAGGGGAGGGTGCTCGATAGATTGACAGAGTTTTTGCTCATGACAGAGTAGTGATGTTGCTACAGAAGGTTGTAGAAGTTTCTCTCCTACTTGATCCCACAGCCATTCAGTCCCACATAAACACACAGAGGCTTATATTCATTATAAAATGTTTGGTCTATTATTCAGGCTTATTTAGCAATTATTTAGTAACTAGGCCTTACAACTTAAATTAACCCATAATCCTTATCTATATTTAGCCACATGGCATGGCGCCTTATCTCAGTAAGGCATTCTCATATTGTTTCCTCTGTATCTGGCTTGCAACTCTATCCCTGCTTTTCCTCTTCCCCAGAATTCTCCTAGTCTGGTTGCCCTGCCTATACCTCCTGCCTGGCTATTGGCCAATTAGCATTTTATGTAACCAATATGAGTGACAAATCTTTACAGTGTACAAGTGCATTATCCCACGGCAGATTGTGGTCAGAACTGTCAACCTAGATGATTCTACAAGGACCGAAGACTTAAAGTGGCATCTAGTCAAAAATACTCAGAGGGGCTGTCCATATATATATATGTATATATATATATATATGTTTATATATATATATTTATAAAATCAGTGGCCATGACTAAGAAAACTAAAGATTAGAATGGAATCTTGCTCTTTTCTTTTTTATGAAAATGTGTTATGGGCTTCTCTTCTCCTATAGCAGAAAAGCTCCAATTGTTCAGAGGACCCTTGTGGTTCTTTACTGGCAACTGGCTGTGTCCAGGCAGTGTACCTCTGTGGAGCAAGTAGTTAGCAGGCCCCCCTTCTCCATCCTATAGCTGCCCACTGCAGCCCAGCAGTGCTTACTTTCCCAAGCCCCCATTCCTGCACATGGAGACCAGCCTTTCTCCTAGGCCTCGGAGGCAGGGGTATGTTTTTATGAACATAGTGTTTGTCTTGAGGGGTAGCGGATGCACTGAGGGCTGCATTGTCACAAGAAACACCATTCAGGCTTCCCCAGGGACCTTTGCATAGTGGTCTCTTTGTTAAGGAAAATGTGGGCTAAAAGACCTCTCCCCCTCCCTTCCCCCACCTTAGGGTCTTCAGCAGCCACATCTCAGCCACCTAAAGAAAGCAAAGGTTGAATACTTAGGAGGACAATCAGCAGACACACTGACAAAAAAGGAGAACAAGTGTGGAAGGGGTGGGGTTGTAAATTTCTGGGGAGAGGGGGTGAATTTTAGTTGAAGTTGGAAGAACAGCCCTTGGAGAAGAGTGCTAGCTAGAAATATTCTCCTCTGAGCTGGAATGTTAACAGTGGCACCTTCTGACTTAATGTGGCATCTTTCTTCATCGTTATCAATCTCATGAGAGATTTCCTGCCATCTGCAACACTGCTGCTTCAGGCTTCCATATGAAAGTCCAATCTGGCAGCATAAATACTGGCTAATGAAGAGTAGGTGTCTGAGTGACTGGAAGAGAAGCAGTCCTCTGTCAATGATGGAACAGAATTCATTCATTTAAAAAAAAACCCTGCATTTATACAAGCCATTCAAGAGGAAATCTCTCTGCCTCTTTTTGTCCTCCCCCAACTCTCTCTCATTCACCTTCCTCATTTTCTTTCTCCGTCATTTTCTCTTAATAGAGTTCATGACAAAGTCAGCATAAAAATGGTCTTCGCCTAAAACATTACACCTTGGAGATTAAAAATAGGGATTCCACATGGACTTGCTGACACATGGTGGGCAATTTTCCCCCCTTCTTTCAGGGAGAATGCTGTAACTACATAGATTAACAAAACCTGTGCAGGAATGGATGTAAAACAGATTTATCTTGGCGTCAGCTTTATCTGATCCATTTGGTCTTGCAGAGTTTGGATCCTTCTTTTGTTACAATAACCAGCGTTCAAACATCGATATCCTCGGGGTATTAAATGTCAGCCTCCCGCTGTACCAGTCAAGGAGAGATGGTTGACAGTCTGTGAGCTAGAGGAGCCCTGTCATTGTACAAGGGAGAAGCATTCCTGCTCCGCCCAGACTGGCTTGCGGTATGGTCTCCAGGAACTCCTAACACCTCCCAGCATCATGGTAGCAGGGAGGAGGGGTGCTGAAGCTTGCCCTGACCATTAATATCCCTTTGCAAAGAATGCAAAAAGATTTCCTGTCACTGACAAGGACAGATTTGTTAGAGGTCTCTCAAGGAAATGGACAATAGCTAATTAATTGAGCCTTCCATGACTTTCTGTCCTGTCGTTTTTCATTTATCTGCTCTAGTGTCTTACCTCACAGATCTCCCTTCTCTTCTTTCCTTCCTCCCCACTTCCTTTGTCTACCCCTTTTTATTATTCCTGCCATTCTTCTCTTCTTCCAGTCCCGCTCCTCTGCCCCAGATCTCTTCTTTCTTTCTTTTTGTAGAATCCACCTCTAAAAAAATTTCCAAATAAAGTATAAATAAACAGTATTTTTTTCTTTCAGGAATATGGGAATATTTTCTCTGAGTCTGGGAACTGTCATCTTTTAAGGTTGTAGGGAGGCTCAGAAATTTCCTGTTTGTCCTGCATTTATAAATTGGCATCTCCAAAAAGGGATTGTGGTATGGGGGTTTTGGTTTAAAAGAATGTACGGTAGATTAGGATGTAGTCCAGTTGGTAGAGTGCTTGCCTAGCATTCACAATCCTTAACAAGGCAAAATGTTAGCGATAGCTCACACCTATAATCCCAGCACTTCAGTGACAGAGGCAGGAGAATGAGGAGTTCAAGGTTACCTTACCCTACATGCTGAGTTCGAGACCAGTTTGAGCTACCTGAGACCTCACCTCAAAAAGCAAAGCAAAGCAAAACAAATAAAACACCACCTCAAAAAAACAAAAAACAAAAACAATAGCCATGAAATTGGCTTATTATTGTTATTACTAATGTTGGTATTACCCAGAAATGGATAAGGTGTTGTTATTATATGGCACATGAAATGTGTTGTTTAAAAAAAAAAGAAATATATCAGTTATCTCAACAGAAGTAAACAAAGGAAGACTGGATTAGTGAAACGGATCAAGACTTCACACACTTGCTTCATTGATTGACACATGTGAAGTCTTGGAAACTGAGGGTTAATTCCAAACCAACCACCTATTTCAGTTTGTCCATGGGTGAGGTGTTCCTTGGCGGCCTTGGATTTGGATTGCTAAGCCAGAGCAATGTTGGCATAACTAGATATCTAGTTATCCTGCTCAGTACTTCATCTGTACTAGGAAAGCCAGGATCCAAAATTCAAACCTAAACAAAAACCCAGCTGCTGAGGAATTATCCTTTAGTAAACTGTAAAGATTTAATAAAAAACTGACTGACCAGTAACTAGGCAGGAAGTTAAGATGAGACAACCAAACTAAGAATGCTGGGATGAAGAAGGGCAGAGTCAGAAGACTCACGGGCAGATGCAGAGAGAAGCAAGATGGGCATGCTGTGTTGAGAAAAGGTACCAAGCCACGTGGCAAAGCATAGATAAGAAATACGTCTTAATTTAAATGTAAGAGTTAGCTAGTAGTAAGCCTGAGCTATGGGCCAAGCATTTACACTTAATATTAAGACTGAGTCATTACTTGAGAGTGGCCATCGGCACAGGAAATCTCCGTCTACACTCAGCAGCTCATGGAACTTCTCCACGGCTGAGCAAAGTTTTGTCTCCTTCAGGGAACTACTCTGTTTTGGATGCATGCATTTCCAAAACTGGCTCGAAGAAAGCTTACCATTTCTCTCCTCAACGTGTCAAACAATAGTGTGAAATATTAAAATCAAAAAATGAGGATGTGAAATGAAGCAAGCAAACATTTCTTCTGGACCAAGAACTTACTTCTTCAAAGCCCAGTGCACCTGTTCCCCACTCATAAGACTTGGGTGTCTGGTTGGTTGTCTCTCTGTCCTCAGACTAAGTATGAGCTTCAGGGTACAATGTAAGAGACACTGCTTCCTCTATTCAGAGAGTTAAACTCCTTGAAGGCAGGGAGCCTGACTTATATTTTTCTGAGTAACCACTGAATGAATGAAAGAGCTATATAAATGGGAAAATGAAAGGGGCTAAATGGGCATATAATGGAGTGGATAAATAGAAGGGAATGGTTGATTTTTCCATGTTTATTAATAAGCAGCATGAGTTTTTAATTTTGGATTGGCACTACTGTGGCATTTCAAGTTTTTAATTTTAGAATTAAAAACTTAGATCCATAACACCCTAGTTCTCAGGCTCAACCATGGCATTAAATTGCTGATACTCTAAATGATCTACTGAGTAGGGGTATCACTTACTGATATATCTGGGACAATAGGACACTGCCTTCCTTAAAATTCTGTTTACTAATTAAAACTCCAAAGTAAAATCTGAATGGCAAACAGAAAAGCCATTCCAACTAAGAGAAGGGCAAAATCCCATCTTACCTGGTTTATCTGTACTCTAGTTTAATTTCTTTGAAATCATGATTTTATTATATATTTTTGTGAGTATAATTAAAGTTCTAAATACTATGATTTTAGGATTTTGTTTGTCCATGTTCAGAAATGTGTTCTTATGTTCTGTTGTGGAAGTTTGAGATGCTAATAGTTGGTTGTTCTCAGTATTGCTCTCCATCCCTTCTCAGTGCCCTGAGAATTTTCTGACTGTTATTATTACAGTCATTTTAACGATTGGCTATATGCTTTCATAAACCTCCCACTCCCTGTTCATGAAGTTGGACTTTTAATTATGAATTTCCCACTATATAGTGTTTTTGCATTTATTTCTACACCTTTCCCTTTTTCTGCATTTTTATTGCACTTCAGTTTATGGTCTCCAATTTTAAAAATATCCACGTTATTTCAATTCTGCTTCGTTTTAGTGGCTCTTTCTCTATGTGTTAATGGCAAGTATTTAATTAATTGACTTTTGCGCATGTATGTTACTATGTGTGTGGTTGTTCATGTACACATACGGAAGAGAGGACAGCCTTGAGGACTATTCTTCAGGTGTCACCTAGCTTTTTGTGAGTCTCTCACTAGCCTGGAGGCTGCAGATTGGCTAGACTGGCTGGCTAGTGACCTCAGAGAGAAACCCGTTTGTCCCTGCCTCCTCAGTGCATGCTACAAGTGCATGCTACTATACTTGACTCATTTAGTTTTTTAGGTAGGTTCTTGGAATTGAACTCAGGTCTTTGAACTTGCAAGACAGGCATTTTTCTGATTGAGCTATCTCCTCAGCTCTAATTCCAAATATTAGCCACCAGAACAATAATATTTGTAGAACTCATCCCAGTGAATGAATGGGTTCAAAAAGAGGGGCAATTAATTGTGAGTCACTGTCGGTACCCTATCCAACAGAGGTCACGTGTCTTGCTCTTGATTTCTTTGGCACCCCTCTCTTTGAAGCCATGGTGAGTGGATTTTTTCTTTATGTGCCTATCTTCTCTCATTTTTCTCCTGATACTGTATTTGCATTTTATTGGATCTTTTTCCTGCATTTTTATTGCACTTCAGTTTATGGTCTCAAATTTTAAAAATATCCACGTTATTTCAATTCTGCTTCTCTTTAGTGGCTCTTTCTCTATGTGTTAATGGCAAATATTTAATTAAAAAATTAAATATAGAGTACAATAGCTAAAATCTTTCTCTAGGTTTATTGTGTATCTGAAAGTGTTTGTTTTGACTTCACTTCTGATCAATAATTGGACCAGATATAGGTTGTAAACTGTCCATGTTTTCCTTAAAATTCTTTTGGGGGTGAGAGACTGAGAAAGGGTCTCACTGTATAACTCGGGCTGGCCTCAAATTTACTACATAGTCTAGGTTGGCCCCAAACTCCTGACAATCTCCCTGTCTTTCTTACTTTCCTGAATGAGGGAATTATAGGTATGAATGACCACATCCATCTTTTCTCAGGATTTTGAATGAATTTCTATTATTGCTGGTAAGAATTATGCTTTTTCATTTTGTTTTCTAGGTAACTTTCCTTTCTAATATTTTGTATAAATTTTCAAATTTCACCAAAATTTATTAAGCTGTGTATAGTTTCTGCCGTGAATGTTGTTGAATGCCAAAGCACTTAGCGAGTCTGTGTGAGGACCTGGGCTCAACCCCAAGTACTGAAAAAAGTTGTTGAGTCATGTGAAAATTCTGTTCACTATTCGTTTAACTCAGCCATTTTCAATCCTCCTCACACCGTGACCCTGTAATGCAGTTCCTCATGTTGTGGTGACCTCAATCATAAAATGACTTTTTTGCTACCTTAGAACTGTAATTTTGCTACTGTTATGAATCATAATGTAAGTATCCGATATGCAGGATGTCTGATATTTGACCCCAAAGGTGTCATGACCCACAGGTTGAGAACCACTGACTGCTTTAACCTGTCAGATTTTTCAACATAACCAATGATATATATATACTTCTGGGACCCAATGCTCATTCTTTCTTTGATTGATTTTCTCTTCTTTTAGTATCTAGTTTTGCTCTTAGAACGTACATATATTACATATAGCGAGACCCCAGTCTTATCTTCCAAAGTCTCATAATTTCTATGTCTTTTTAATGAGATTTTTCTCTATTGAGCTATTGTAACCATGCATTTTGTTATTTAATTACCTATTAAATTAAAGTCATATTTTTAATTTTTAGTTTTTTTTCTTGTGCTTGTGCTTACTTCATAACAATGATGATTATCTTTTCATTCATCTACTTATTTTGATGTATCTTCAACATCTGCTCAGCGTGTATGTGTTTGTGTTTCTGTGTTCACACATAAGTGTGTACAGGTGTCTGTGTGCACAGGTGTGTATATTTATGTTGCTGTTAGCTGAGTATCTTTCTCAATTATCTTCCACTTTAGTTTTTGTGACAAGTCCTTTCATCGTATTGGTCCTCTCTGATTCAGGTGGGTTGGCTTGTCTTTCCAGTCTCAGGAATCTTTCTTGCTAGAGATTACGGACATACGCTGTATATCACTTTTTTACATAGGTGCTGAGCTTGAAAACACAGGTTCTTATGATTTAGGGCAAGCATTTTTATCAACTGAGCATGTCTCCAACCCTTCAAGACATATCTTAAAACATTAAGAGTTTTATTTTCGTGTTCCTGGAACATTTCTGTTTCTTCTGATGTCAAATTGAGTCCAGTTTTTAAAACATGACAGTGATTTCCTCAAATGTCTTGCTAAATATAAATAAAGGAGTTACTTGATCCATATAAATAGCTTCCATGCTACCTTCTATAGTTTTAGGCTTCTCTCTTAACTGGAAAACCTTATTTAGGGCACTCAGAAGATGAATAGATGGGCCAGTGTTCTCAAAGAAACTATGACAAAAGAAGAAGAGTTTAAGTTAAGGGCCTTCCCACAGTCCCCAAAGCAGTAGAACTGCATTCTAGAGTTCGGGCATTTTAGTTAGTTTTACTCCTAAATAGCACTAACTCTTCTTCCTTCCTCTTTACATGTTCCAGTATGGACCATTACCACAGTGATGGATTAAACTCTTTCAGGTCCCATTTCCTATACTAACTCCCTTTCTAGTCATAGCTCCAGTATTCCCAGAGAGTCATGCCATGCTTTATCCTGAAGGCAAATGGTGGTTCTGATGATCATGCGAGGCTCTGTGATCCTGGGAATACAGCAATGGGCTGATTAATACTATAATTCATATTGAAATTCTGTAGTTTACCAAACTGATGATGAGGAATTCTCTGGGTAGGCTGTTAGACCCTTGGACTGAATTATTTTGAGAGTTTGCCTTTTAGACTGCGAATTTTTCCACTCATTATTTTTTAGAGGTATATTTTTAATTAATTCTTTGAAAACTTCATACAATGTATTTTGATAAATTTTGCCTCCCAGTTCCTCTCCTTATCTTCTCTCCAAACCACGCTCCTCCATACCCCATCCCAACTTCCTATCTTCCTCCTCTGCCTCTTCCTCTATTTCTTTTTCCTTATTTCTCATCCCCTACATTTTCCGTCTTCTTTTTCAACTCAGCAACCCATCAGCTCCATTTTGTGATGTCCATATAGTTCTGAGGCTATTTTCTGGAGTCTGGTCAACTTACCAAAGGCCATACCCTTAAAGAAAATTGACTATAATCCCAACCCCTAGGGGCTACCAACTGTTCTTAACTTCTTAGTTAGGAGAAGTCATTTGTGAACCTCTTTAGTTGATTCTAGTGTGTTGACTGGCTTGATCTTGTACAGATCTTGTGTTTCCATTATTATTCTTCATAAATCTTATTCTAGCTACTTTATATTATAGGATTCCCTCAGTATTTTTGGAGACAGATAGCTTCCTTTGTACTTGGTTTCCACATAAACCATTTTTATTTTCTCCTTTGATTTCAATACATCTATATGGCCTCAGTGAGTGGGGAAATGATGGGTATGATGGGTATATCATCTAGCAATGAACAGCACAGTGAAAGGTCTAAGGAAGTATGCACAATCATGATGAACTTAGGTTTAGCTTTATTTGAATGGACTCCTTTCCTTTGGCCAAATAGACAATATCCTTATTTCTTTGAAAAACTGTACTCCTGTATTATTTACTTCAAAGGCCCAGAAACCTTTGCACTTTGTCTCTGATATTTCTTTTTGATCTTGTAGCTCACCTAAAGTCTGAGTTTCTAAAACTGTAGTCCACCTCTTGCCTGGGCCAGAGAGGTAAATGCATGAGACAACTCATAGCTTTTGCCAATTATTTTCCTGTCTCTTTAACAGAGGGTAAAGTCTCTTCAGAAATGAACCACGTGGTTTAGCAAGTTAACTAGGTGAAAGGGTGTGGTTCACTAGCCCTGGAGTACATGCTGAACATTTGCTGATAAATTGGAAAAATAATAATAAAAAACCCCATTTCTGTAACGAGACTTGACTCTGCACAGCTTCTCTTCCAAAACATTACTCAGGAATGAGTTAGAATTGCGCTATTGAAACCTTGATAAAAACCTAAGATTTTTCAGACTTAAACTTTTTTTTTTAAGCATTTTAAAATAGACCATTAGTGCCTGAGGGGCTTAGGCTTTGTAATACATAATTAGGCATTTTCAGTCAGTAAGCCTGAAATCACATATTCATGGCAATCCAACATCTTTGTAATCTTACTCTTTTTCCTTGCACAAGGAAGGTTGAAATATTAATTGCTGTATCAGCCACTATAAGATTTAATGCATTTTTTTCCTTTTCTAAGGGTAGCATACCTCCTGCATGACTTTTAACTGTCTTTTCTCACAGCTGCTTGAGAGATAAGCAACTGTATGTCTCTGGAAGTAATCTATAAATCATATTTGAATTCCTGTGTCCAAATGATTCTTTCTTTAATCTCTAAAATGATTCAACTGGAGGCTTGCTAGTGAGTTCCAGTTGGAGACACGTTTTCTTCCTATTCATACTCCTGTCAAACAGTGCTGAGAAAGGGAGACAGTGAGGCTGGGGAAACAGGCCTTCCAAGTTTGCCAGCTAGAGTGGCTACGGGTCCAACAGGGCACCTGGTTTATAACAGTAAGTGCTGATTTTTGAAAGGCAAACGGAAGAAAGAGAATGGAATAATTTGGCTGTCACTGGAGGAGGCATCTCTTGTGACTTCTCCTTGCCATGTTATTACTCTCACACAATGAGTCCAAGCATTGTTTAATGTTTTAGACTATGCCAAAGGAGGGTAGGCAAACCATTTCTTACTGGTCGGCTGAACAGGACTTCAAGAGCGACTATGGCGTCTGGTCTGGTCTACCAGTTCGACCTTGTTTCGAGCACCGGTTCCTTGGGGAATCATAGTTCTTAGCGTGGGCCATATTCCTTCTCACCCTGGTGCCTTTCCTCTGATATTCTTTGGCCCAGAATACTTTCATTTATGCTTCTTCCAGCTCCGAAGCTTTTGCACCAAACAAGTAACCTCTTCGGCTATCTTTCAAAACCAAAGAATGAAATAAGAACTAATTGACTTCTTCTGAGACCTCGTTATGTTCTTTAACACTCTGCTGGCTGAGTGGGAAATAGAAAAAATGTTTAATTAACATCCACTCTCTGCAGGCACTGGACTAGGTCATATGCATTAAACACGAATAACCGAGTTAGCTATTACAGCCTGTACAATTTCTAGTTCGTACACAGAGAAATACAAACTACCAACCTAGTAATTGGAAGGACTGCTACTAGCTCCTCTGTCCCTGTGACAGCAACCCCATGCTCTTTCTGCCACTATAGAGCACAGCATTCCTGCCAGTGGATTTATAATTTAGTTGGAGTGCAAGATATACATATAGAACCACAAAATACCCAATCCCAAGATCACGTAGACCTTTTAACATCATAAAGTTCAACTCTATCCTGGATATTGAATATTTTATATATCTCAAGAGTAAGAAAATAGCTTTTTTATTTTTTTAAATCAGAAAACCTTCAGTGACAGGTCATGTTGGATGAATACGCCTTCAATTGGTTTCTATTCGATGTTGTATTTCATGTCTTCTCTTTTTCAGAAAGCTTTGTGTCATTACATGGCTGCTAATACTGTTTCTGCACATTCTCTCTTTTCTCAGGATGGCATAGATATAGTCATCTTGACTCAGAAATGCTCTTGTGTCTATATGCATACCACTAGACTATCCCTATTTACTGAAATGTGTGGATGTTCTTGTATTATATGCCTACTACTAGACTATCCTTGTTTACTTAAATGCGTGAAATGGGGCGGGGGAGATGGCTCAGTGAGCAAACTGCTCACTGTGTGAGCAGGAAGGCCTGAAGACCCCACATCACACCACATGCAGGATTGTCTGCATTCCCAGCATTCCTCCAAGGGGGCAGAGACAAGAGAATTCCTGGAATCTCAAAAGCCTGCTAGCTGAGTGTATGCCGTGACAAACAAGAGACCCCATGTCAAAGAAGGTGGGAGGGGAGGATTGACACAGGAGGCTGTCTTCTGATCTCCACAGCATGCAGTACAGCACAAGCATGCCTATACTCACACACGTGAACACACACACACACACACACACACACACACACACACACTCGTGTATAAAATGGTTGGCATTTTCAGGTATGTTCATTTGATTATCTAGGAAGTTTGTCAAGCGGGTTGGTTGCTCCTCTTGATCAGTGGCCAGCAGGGCCTCTCTTAGATGCTTGGGGAAACTCCGGAGTGCGGAAGTCCCTCGCTGTTCCTAGTTTGCCTTCCTCCAGTCTTTCACTAGAAAGGAATCAGTTGCTGTGTCTGGTTGGTGACAAGTTCAGGTACTCAACACCGCATCTTTTCCTTGTCCACCCCAGTCTTCATAAACTACTTATTTGAGAATCTTAGAGTTTGTCTCAGAGTGATGCAGATAGCTTATACCAGCCAAACCCTTGCAATTTTAAGGTGGGGGTGTGAAAAAAAAAGTTCACACACACGAATCGGAGTCTTGGTTACAGTCTATAATGAAATGCAGAATTGTTTTCCATAGACCTTTTGTGCACGTGGGAGAACATGAGGTGTGACCAAGGAAGGTTTCATACCAGAGGTGAGCACTGGAGGATGGCTGGAGTGAGCAGAGGTGAGCAGATGAAAGAGGATTCCAAGTGGTAGTAACCGGGTGGACCAAAGCGTGGAGGTTTGAGTGTGGTGTGTTGGTGAGCCCCAGAGGCGTTAGGGTTTATCTGGAACAATGAGGAGAGCTGAGGATGATCAAGAACACAGTAGACCAGGCAAGGTTGAGCAAGCTTATGGGATCATCTTTAAGGGGATGCAAAGAATATCGCTGTGAATATGGTAGCAGGATTAAACACACTGAAGATTTTGATCCATCGAGTGACCAGACACTGAAAGAAGAGGATCCTGGCCACGCATGCAGGGACACAGAATGCAAAACGTGAGGCCACTCCTGGAACCCAGGAGGCTTAGTTGGAACCAACACCGACACCCATATTCCTACTTGGAGTGGAAGACACTTGTTGAATGCGGGGTGGCAGAATCTCATGAAAAGGGAGCCACGTGCCATTTCAATGCAGAGCAAGCCGGGCTCGGGGTCTGCTAAGTCACTGATGGAGTGATTGACTGAGAAAATACGAGGAGCAAAGGGGAGGGGCACACAAAGATGGCTATGTTTATAGTCTTCAGGCCTGGAAGCATCTTGTTCTCATTAAGAGAAACAAGGTGAGTCAATGAATTTAGGTTACAAAACTGGACTAATAGCTGATAAAATCCCGTGTAGAAACCTTGTTTTCAGAGGCATCCCAACTCTCTCTATCAAAGCTGACATTTTGGAGGTACATCCATGGTCGGTGTCTTTTTAAAAATATATGCAGGGACAGCAAAATAACCTTCTGCCTCAGATCTTTAAAGGAAATAAGAGGTCCTGTAACTCTTGGGAAAAAATACATTCACTCTAAAATTATATTGTTTTAGAGGTTAAAAGTATATAATTTCCCCAGGAACACATTGTGACTCAGCCTGCTGGGAGGCTATTGCTCAATTACTCTCAGCAGTAGCAAAGGTGCCTACAATTCTGTCAGTTCTGCAGAGGATGCTGGGAGGAGAAGGCTTTGCCCAGGCTGTGGGCTGACAGGGCAGACATGGGCCAAACAGGGCTTGTGGTCCTACGCCCTTGAGTTGTGGTCCCCTGCTCTGATGTGTCAAAACCCCACCTAATCACAGGTGGCCTGCATAGGTGACCCTGGCCTCTGCTTTCCCTGCTTGCTGGTTAGTTGCCCAATCCCTGAGCGTATCTGTGTTCAAGGCATCATGCCTTGGGTGTGATCAAGTGGAAAGATTCATGTAGTTTCTTGTCAGGGTGGAAACTGGCCAGATCTAAAACTGCCACATTGGAAGGGCCAGAGAGACTGCTGGGGTGACCCTACCCTATCAGCATCTATTGCCACCAGTGGTTTCCAGCATAACTAAAGGGCCATCCCGTATGTTTACATATTTCCATTACTAATATATTGTGTTTTTGTGTGTTTTCCCCCAACCTGTCTCTCTCAATGTTCTGGATGTTTTGATGAGAGCTGGTCAAACTCACTCCTCAGGGATTTGAAGTCTGCCTTTATTCTCAATGTTCTCAACTTGAATGTCACTTGGCATGAGCAGAAACAGCGCTTGACCTGGGCAGTAGGTAGAGGGCAACTCGGCAGCTTCTGAAAGTGGCAGGAAAGCAAACAGTCCCAGGAGGGAAGCAACAGTGGCTTTAAGGGACTGGGAAGCCCATTCTTTTCCATCCCCCCTCATGTGTCACACATCCTTCCCACCGGAAACCCTCAGGAGACTGCTGTGAAACATACAGAGAAATGTGCATACCGAACAAATCCACTGTAATAACCCCGAACCGATTCTAGGCTGCCATTTTAGATTCTGGAGAAAGATTCTAAACGGGCCTCAATGTCAGTCAAAGGCAGAGCCTTGAGAAGGGGAACGCTGGAATCTCTGCCTCATCAAAGAACGTCTCGGGCTCTCTTCTCTCTGTTTCGTTGTCTCTCTTGGTAACAAGCAGGATTTGGCAATTGTCTTTTCGCAAACGCATTAGAGGGAAGGTAGAAGGGAAGTGACACATTGACAGTTAAGGGAGGAGACAAGTCTGGCAGGGGATGGCTGGAACAAAAGCTGCCGAGTACTAAGGTCTCCTGAAATCTCTTCGAGGTTTAATTGCAGGTGGGCAGCTGACCCGTGTAAACAGCGGAGTGCAAGGGAAGTGGCGGTGTATCCTCGTCCCTTTGAAAATGCAATAGATCTTAAAAAGCCCAGCAAGAGAAGCACAGCCCTAACCTGAATTAGTCAGAGCTGTCTCTGACAGTTGGCTCTGTCTGTACTCCATGTGCAACAACTCGCATTTTGCTTCTCAACCCTCCACCTTGGTGCAGGCTTTCCCACCCCTAGCTCCCTACCCCCACCACGGCCATCACCGTCATCCACAATCGTTATCACCAGTAGCGGCATCTTCATCATAATTGAAGGTCGCTTATACGCCAGATGCCTTATCCAGGTTTGTTTCTTCTGCAGGCTGAACCTAGAAGGTACTTCCGGTGACACTTCCAATTTATAGACAGAGACACAGGTAGGAAGTGGCAGAGTCAGTGCTCCGTACAGGTAGAGCTGTCTACACTTTCCAGCCTCTGCACTATGAATGAGTACATGGATAAAAGAATGGATGCATACATGAAACAGCTCATGAATGACTCTCAGTCGGTTCTCAAATGTAACACGCCACGTTCACCCTCTTGGAGCTCTCCATCCGGTGAGAAAGGAGATTCTTATTCATGAAACAATTCTGTTTTTGTCAATGGGCTTAACATAGACTGAGGCTAGGGTTGTCCCTGAGAAAACACTCTAATTTTGGAGAAAGGATGGGGAGGGCATGGAAGGAGATTGCTATGGATGCATAATTTTTATTGTGTTGGAGGGTTTTCAGCAAGATGCAGGGCCTGGTAAAAGCAAGGTTCTCAGTGTTCCCAAGAAGACCTCTGGCCTAGTTCGGTACTTCTTGGTGTGATAAACATGGTGACCAAATTCATCACTGAGAGAAGCCCAGGGAGAAACTTGGAGGTGGGAATTGAGATGCAGACCATGGAATCCGTTCACGTTCAGCTACCATTCTTACACAGTCCAGACCTATCTGCCCGAGGATATTACTTCCCACAGTGGACTGGGCCCTCCTATATCAATTAGCAATAAAAAAAGAAAACACTACCTTACAGACATGACCACAGGATAGTCTGATGGAGGTAGCTTCTCAGATGAGCTTGCCCATTTCTCGATGTGTCAAGCTGACAATGGACACTCTGACAGCTCCTTTTGGAGAAGGGACTGCTGCATATTAGTGTCTAATGGCAGAGATGGCTCAGTCTGAGCCTAAGAAAACGACTGTAGAGGTTCTCCTTAGCTCTGTCTATTTAATGTCTATGAGACATGTTCAGACTGATGAAGAATAAATACTGTGATGGTTTAAAGAGAGCGCACTGCCACAGGCTGATATGTTTGAATCTGTTAGCTCTGGTTGGTGGAACCGCTTGGGAAGGCTTAGGAAGTATGGCCTTGTTGGAGAAGGTATGTAACTGGGGGTAGGAAGCCCATGCCATTGCTGGTTTCTTTTCTCTGCCTCCTGACTGTGGATTAAGATGTAAGCTCTCAACTACTACTCCAATGCCATGCCTGCCTGCCTGCCACCATGCTCCCTGATATAGTGGTCATGGACCATGATCCCCAAATAAACTCTTGTTATAGATGGTCTCGGTTGTGGTGTGTCTTAACGTAGCAAGAGAAAAGCAACTAAAACAAAATCAGTGTGTGGCCTGAGTTATGCTGAACATCCCTCTCCAGGCAGCTTCTCATCTGTGACATATAACAGAGCCTTTGCCTACAACCTGATGAACTTAGAATTCTTTGGACTTGAATTCCCACCTGTCTCAGACACTTGTTTCTGTTTGATTCAGGGACATCGGAATGTTAGCAGAGTAAGCACTTTTGATAGAGAGGACTTTTCTTTCTTTTTG
>JAQHUG010000167.1:1188838-1215022 GCA_028555095.1 Dicrostonyx torquatus
ACCATGGTGGTTGGGATCTAGTAAGTCTATCTTAAATAATTCTGCTTTTGTCTTTCATATAAAACAAACTTATGATTGTCATCCTCAGTTCTTCCTGTAAATGAAGTCATTTAGTGGCTCAGTTGTACTCCTGGGTGGTTCCCACCATATATCCCCTATCCTTAATTAAACTATTTTATGAGCTGTTAAAAATACTTAAACTTTGTAAGGGA
This sequence comes from Dicrostonyx torquatus, assembly GCA_028555095.1. Classification (NCBI taxonomy): domain Eukaryota; kingdom Metazoa; phylum Chordata; class Mammalia; order Rodentia; family Cricetidae; genus Dicrostonyx; species Dicrostonyx torquatus. The sequence goes on from JAQHUG010000167.1 coordinate 1,189,051, forward strand.
ATTTTTCCTTAGTCTCTGTATATTCAAAATGGGGATATTTTAATATCTGAATTTTAACTTATGTTTTTCCCTATTACATCAGTCTTTACTTAAGAAAAATTTCTACTGCCGTAACTCATTAAAAAATGCTCCTTTTACTGATTTCATATTGCTTATAACATTTGCACAAGGGCTTGAAACACTGGAGACATCTCGAGCACTATTTTAGTATCCAAATCAGAATTATTATTTCCAGGAACATCAAAGCGTTCTCTGGTAGGATTGTGTGTTTGGCCACGTACAGTAAAATACATTATTAGGAAAGAATAACAAAGACAGCTGACCATAGCAGTGAGAACAAAATCTATTCAAGTTCACGACTTGAGCTGATTACTGCGGAACGCTGGAGGCATAGCTCGAAACCACGAACCTCCCCTTAAACTGCCCGTGTTTTTACACGCAGGCGACATCAGTGGGTGTTGCACTCTTTGGAATATCTGCTCTTAAGACTTCAAGATGTATGGGTTAAGTCGCGCTTGAGAACCGCAGCAGCTCAGGGCTGCACCGAGGCAGCTAATGGGCCAGTGAGGTGATGTTGCGAATTAGGTCAGTACGATAAATAACCAGGTCAGCTCAAGAATAACAATTATATTTTAATGGTTATGAGGGGAAACTCACGCTACAAGAGTGGGAGGTCCGACTTCCTATCTGTCCAGCAGGAGCTCCTGGGGTGGGAGAGAGGGAGGGAGGGAGGGAGGGAGAGAGAGAGAGAGAGCACCTGGGTCCTCCCAGTTTTTCTTCCTGCGCTCCAGGTAGCCATGCCTTAACTAGATGTGATTGATTGACAGAGCTTCCCCATCAAGGTGAGGCTGATATTAGGCTCTAACTTCAGCCGTGCACCATCTTTAATTCAATGGAGCGAGTCTGTGGGATTCGCCGATGGTGCCGGCACGTGTTCAAGTCGGAGATTCTCCTCAGTGCTTCTTTTTCTGCTAGTAGCTGTGGCCTCTCAGGCCTGGTGCTGGCAGAGAAGACACCATGGGGAGAGTAGCTGAGGAGGCTGTCTCCCATTCCTGGAATGGAAACTGTCTTCAGGGAAATGCAGGTTTGGCCCACTTGGAATCATCTATTCGGGACCTATTCATGGTTTCAGGCCTACAGACACAAACCTCATAACCTACACAATCCCATCTTTGGGATGGGAGCACGTCCCGGGTTTGCTCTCAGAGCCTCTTCTGGGCCTCTTTATGAAGCATTTCTAAGCAGCATCTACCTTGTTGCTGGTGATGAATTGATCGAGAAGATCTTTTGTTGATAGTCCAGCTTCGGAAGTGCTCTAGTCTGCTGTTTATCTTCTTTTCCCTTCCAACCATGGAGGAGATGCTCCTGGAAGGGAGAGGGGAAAAATAAAAATGCCCTTGTTCTGCCTTAGAGATTCATTACACCCTCTCTGTGTGTTTTTATGCTGTCAAATGGAGGGTAGCTGTAAATCAAACTGTCCTATCTCGGAAGAGCGAACTTTACATTAAATGTTGATTTTCTTTTTCTGTTCCAGGTGCTTACTTAATTTTATTTCAGCAAACATTTCATTTGTGTTAAATGCGGATAAAATGAGATGTACAATTTTGAGGAACCCCATGGGCTACTCAAAGAGAGAAATGAGTAAAGGAAGAGCTGTAGTTTTGAGGGTAACCGAGGTAGTGAGCACGTCAATGGTTACCATGGACGTACTGGTTCCCTAAGGACATGATTCAGGCACCCATTATCTTTATATATACCTTTTACGTACCATGCATCAGTGTGTAACCATTCAGCGTTTATTGAATGATGACTGATGGGATGAATCAAGTGTTGAGCCCTGTCATTCTCACGTTGTTGCACGTGGTTTTCTAAGGTGACGAAAGATGCCATGTTCCCAAGAACTCCTTGCCTAATGCTCCCCTCTCTCACCTGAAGATGGATGCTCAACTCAGCATTGGTTGGAAATTGAGATATAACACAAAATGATATCTGAACCCTGCTTAGTAAGCGGTAGAGAACGGATGTATCTTGGGACACTTTCTACGACTCAGGACCGGATCTCGAGGACCGGGATGCTTAGTACTCAGCATGCAGCAGTGGAAAATAGCTGCCAGCTGGGGAAAGTCAAATCCAGATGGATCGTAAAAAGGCCCCCAATTTTCTGCTCCCAAAAATTTTGCCCATAGCAGTGTGACTGTTACTGCTTCTGTCAAGGGCTAGAACCTTTCCCGCATTCCTCAAATTGGAGCAGTCCTATGGTCTCTTTAATGGACTAAGTAAACTTGGCAGTGGTAGAGTCCAAGGTCAATGCTGGCCTCAGAAGAGCTACACCCCTGCTTTCTCAGATCCTTACTGCTGTCCTGTGACTGAGATCAAACCAGCTTAAGGAATCATGAGTCAACTTCGATCCCTTGGTGAGCAGCCTGGCCCAGTAGTAGCCATGAATGAAGCCCTTCTAAATCAGACGCTGTAGGTGATCTACCCTTGAAGGAAGAGAGAGCCACTTGTTGGCTCACGGAAGCTTAGCTCCAAAATAACCATACAGATACTGTATTAATTAAATCACTCCTTGGCCCATTAGCTCTAGCTTCTTAGTGGCTAACTCTTACATATCAATTTAACCCACTTCTATTAATCTGTGTATCACCACGTGGCTGTGGCTTACCAGCTAAAGTTCTGGTGTCTGTCTCCAGTAGCTCTATGGCTTCTCTCTGACTTCACCCTTCTTTCTCCCAGCATTCAGTTTAGTTTTCCCTGCCTAGCTCTGTTCCCCTATAGCTTGCTATAGGCCCAAAGCAGGTCCTTTATTAACCAATGATATTCACAGCATACAGAGGGGACTCCCACATCGTACCCTTCTGGACCACATGAACAAGCCAAGTTTCACGATGTCTGACCCAGAAAACTAGAACCAGTTCCAACAGATCTGCAGCCCTGTAAGCAATATGTATTTCAGTCCATGCTGCGTTGTTTAGGAGTTGTCGTAAATGACAGCAACTTACGCACACCAGAATTCTACTTTCTTCATCTCTTTGCAGTGAACAACTCAGCTTTGGCACCAATTGACTCACCTCCACTGACTTGAGCAGAGAGTTCTGTTGTCCTATTGTCTAATATCACCCTCATGGGTGACTCAGGGACAAGGTGAACCAGGTTAAGGACAGACAGAAGTGCCGCGTGAGACGATTCGAGAGTTCAACATGGCTGAAGCCGGTTCTGTAATCCTGACTGTTGAGTTAAACTACACACTGCTGTATCATCCCAAGTCAGACCTTTATCTTTCCTGAAGTTCCACTCACAAAGAGGAGAGTGTGTGTATAAAAACAGCAGCTTAGAAGATGCTGGGTGCAGAGCTCGGCAGGTAGTGGAGACAATGCTCTGCTGTCCTCCGGTTCTCAAGGATGTAGGACCACAGTGAAGCAAGGTCTTGTCCTCACCAAGGAGCCATCAGAGCTGTCTGGAAGGGCACATTTGCTCTAGGCCTCACCTCCCTGAGTAACTCCATTGTCCTAATCACTTCACTCTCGCCAGCTCTGTAAAGCTGTGTGAGATGCCTGGTCCCCCTGTGCCTTGTACAATCAGGCCTTTGTTGTACCCAGCTCTGTTGGGTTTCACTTTGGGACTAGAGAAGTTCAGTCCTGAGTGGTAAGCATTTAGAAGTTTCATAGCAACTTAATAGTTCTGTAACAGCTTGGGCTCGTTTCATTGAGTCTGTTATAGACCAGCTGAGGGATTGTTAAACTTGTGCCGGGAGTCTCGGGTGGCACAAACTGTGTACCGGCCATTTCAAATGTAATAAGACACCAGGACCCATTCTGAGAGATTGGAAATAAGGCACAGAAACAGATGGACAGACAGCCCCCCCTCCCACTGCCATCTGACAAAATAATATAAAATACAAACATACAAAACTGGTCTTTTGTATTACAGAGTGTGTGAGAAAGCGCTATTTTTGAAACTGTTCAAAGTTCCAGTCTTGGTTTACCAGGCATCTTTAAAGATGTGTTTTGAAGTTACTTGGATGAGATGCTTCCCCACAGGCTTCTGGGTTTGAACACATGGTCCTCAGTTAGTGGTGAAGGTGGGAGGTTATGGAACCTTTAGGAGGTATAGCCTTGCTGGGGGAAGCCCGTCGCTGGGGACGAGCTGTAAGGGTTTATAGCGTGTAGTTGCCTGCTTCTCATTTGCTCTCCCTGCTTGTGTTTATGTGTTGATGGGTGAAGAAGTGATTGTGTAGCTTCCTGGTCTAGCCATCTACTGCCGTGCCTCCCTCATCCTGATGAACTCTATCTCTGCAACCATAAATCCAGATAAAACTTCTTTCTGCACGTTGCCTTGGTGATGGTGTTTTATCAGAGCAAAAGAAAAGTCATATACCGTTTATGCTCTATGTAATTATTGTTTTCTGATGGAAATGAAATTATCTTTACTTATTTTATAATTTATTTAAAATTATATCTATTTAATAATTGGTATTTGCTTAAGTGCTTGCACATACCATGAGGATAATTTCCAGGAATCAGTTCTCTCCTTCGACTATGTCAGTTCCAGAGATCAATCTTGCATCTTCATGTGTAACTGCAGGAAAACCATCTTGCTGGCCCTATTTTATGATCTTTAATTGAGCCAGCTCTGGACTATGAAATTAAGGGCATGGATTAGATCTATGTGTGGGACATGGCACTACTTGTCACGGCTGACTAAAAGAAGGAAAAAATGTTTCCTCTCTTGTCTTCAATGAGGTCTCTCTCAGGGGTATTTCTCTGTGTCATGACCAGGGGGAACGTCTGCTCTTTAGTTTGAGTTGTTCTTTATTTAGATGAATGGCTTCTTGCTCTTCAGCATGGTGGGCAGGGCTGACACAATTCGCTAGGCCCAAGCAGAGAGGAAGCGTATCACTGTGTAGAGCGGGGAGCAGAGGCGATAGCTGACCTTAAAATGCCTAGAGCCAGGCGCTCGGGTTTTGACCAGGCTCCTTCCTACTCATGTACTCCCCTTTGCTTCTGCTGTCTCTTCAACATTTCCTTTGGCTAAAACTTATTTTCACCAAAAGACTTCAGATTTGGGTATGGATATATCGTAGACCAATCTTTTTAGCATTGACAACTGGGTGAAAAAAAAAAAAACTTCGTCACTTGGTTCCGGTTTGGAGAGTCATGGGGAAGAGCTCTGATTTGTCCAGATAATCACACAGTTCTCGAGGGATGTCAAGTTCAACTGGGTCAATTTTCCTAGAGCTGAGACAGCTAGAAGGGAAGACACTATTCTTATTAAAACACCAGGTACTGGTTTGGCAAGATGACTCGGTGGATAAAAGTGTTTGCCACCACCAAGCCTGAAACTGAGTTTGATCCCCAAGTCCCACATGGTGGACATGGAGATTTGAGCTCCTGTAAGCTGTCCTCTGACCTCCAAACATGTGTACCCCATAAAATAAATGAATAAAAATGTAAAAAAGAAGATAAGCATTAATGTCAGGAATAGGGAGGCATGCTAGGCAGACAAATTGTAGCTCTCTACCCCAGCTGAGAAGCATTGATTAAAATTGATTCTTGCTTGCAGAGAGAACCAACTCTAACATCCAGCCACTTGGGATGTTTCCATCTTCAGCTACCCCTTCTACTGTGCGACTGATGTGGGATTCCCCTCTGTATGCTGTGAATACCATTGGTTAATAAAGGACTGCTTTGAACCAGAGCAGGGCAGAAAGAGCTAGATGGGCAAAACTAAAGTGAATGCTGAGAGAAAGAAGGGTAGAGTAGAGAGAAGTCATGTAACTCTGCTGGAGACAGACGCCAGATAGAACTTTACCTGGTAAGTCACAGCCTCATGCCGATACACAGATTAATAGAAATGTGTTAAATTAATAGGTAAGAGTTAGCCAATAAGAAGCTAGAACTAATGGGCCAAGCAGTGATTTAACTAATACAGTTTCTGTGTGATTATTTCGGGGCTGAGCAGCTGGGAATCAACAAGTGGCCCTCCTCCAACATATGACAGTGTAGTCTAGCCTCACAGTTACCTGTATATTTATTTGGCAAGTGCCTGCTGTAGGTAGGCACTGGATCAGGAGTATTGTATATGTTTTTTCATTTATATAAGACTCTTATAAGGAAGAATGATTTTCCTACTTTTTGGAGGTTCAGCCCATTATATGCATATGTGAACCTTTGTATCCTCTATGACCTCCATACCTGCTTTCTTCCTGTGTCCCAGTTGCTCCTTGGGGTTTGTGCATCTCCAGAATGCTGTGTAACCGAACTCAAAGACTTTTGACTTCCAACGGTGGCCTCTAAAGTCAGCACTGGGAATTCTCCTTCTGTGATGAGTTACGTTTCATCAAGGATTGAGCACAAGGAAAGGTGTTTGGAAGCAGAGGCCTCTTGTTCTCCTGGCCCAAATCTGCAGGTGATCATGGTTAGTCAATCGACAAAGCAAAGAGTGACTGTAGACCACATTGATTATTGATCGGCTGTTGATGGAACCAGTTAAGGTAACTGTCTATGACAACTGGTTTTTTTTGGGGGGGGGGAAGGGGGAGTGTTTGGGAAAAGCAATTGAAAAAATGTTCTAGAAATGTTTTGCCTTCCCAGGAGAACGTTGTGTGTGTTCTTGCACATGGCCGGCAAAGCATCAGGAAAGGAGTAATTGCAATAGTCAATGCCTGAAGCCTGTTACTGGTTCTTATTTTCCTTGAGCAGCAGAATATATGAAAATCAGTCATAATTTGAGTAAGACTATCAAGATCATATAAATCCTCTTAGCATGGTACGAAAAGGTTAGCATAGTTTTCTTGGTGCAGAATAAATTGAGTTTATTCCTTTTGCACCCTTGACAGTAAATGTGAGGGTGACATTTTTCCTTTGTACATTGCCCTGGGCCTCTGGAAGAGAGGATATGTCCCACTTACTATGGAAGGACCAAACTTGCCTGAGGGATGTTCTGGATTACTATTCGTTAGCAGCGTAGCACAGAGCATGTGAATGTCGATTAAATTAGAACATAGTACTTTGTACTTCATGGTCTTTTTAATATGCATTGCCTTGTAAACTTTTGTAGCGACCCTCAGGGTTTGTAGGACAGTGGTCACTGGTGCCATTGTGCAAGCAAAGAGAATATAGGGCTGAGGGACTGGGGAGATGGCTAAGGGTACTTGCTCTGCAGTATGAGGACCTGAGATCAAATATTTCCTCCCCACATAAAAGCCTATCACAGGCACATACAGTTGTAATCCCTGCATCAGGGATAGAGACAGGTAGATCTCTGAGAAAATTCTCTGGCTCTCCAGCTGAGACAGTTCAGTGAGAGACCATATTGTAAGGCAGTAAGGCGGAGAACAATGGAGGAGGACACATCCGGTCCTGCTTTGGCTTCAGCATGGGCATGCAAGGGTGTAAAGAGGTGCACACACCCACAAAGTTATGTGTAAGCCCCAAACATGTACACACACACACACACACACACACACACACACACACACACCTACACACACACGTCTCACAAAAGACCGAATATAGTGCTGAGATGGTAGAGGACCAGATTAAGGTGAAGGCTATATGCTAGTACCAGGATGGACATGATGGCTAATTTTGTTTGTCAACCCCAAGGAATCTAGGACCAGTCACCTAGAAAACATTATGAAAGATTATGTGTGATTGATGGCAGGGGTCTTTGACTGAAGTGGAAGACCCGCCCAGGATGTTCGGGCTGCCGTTCTACAGGCTGGGGTCCTGGGCTGAATAAAACGAAGGAAGCAGAGAGGGTGCAGCAGTGTGTGATGGCTGGCTGTTACCACAGAGTGGCCAGCTTCCCCAGCAGGGTGGACTGTGGGCAAACTGTGAGTCAGAACCTACTTTACGTGGTTTTTGCTAGGTCTTTTGTCACAGTGATGAGAAAAATAACTAATGTGGGGGATTATTCTGAAATTCCGGACTGCATTTCCTGTTTGGAAGCTCAAGCTATTAGAGAGGGTTAGTTTCCACTGATAAACAAACAAACAAACAAACAGGAAGGTGATGCTTGCTACCCTTTCTTCCCTTCTCTCCATTCATTTTGTATCCATCTTGACCTGCCCTTCGCACAGAAGGCTGACGTCATGGGCTGTCCCAATGGAGTCCCTTGCTGAGCTGCTTCCTGTTGGCTGTGACCAATGGGAGTTGTTGGTAGGAGACCTAGTAGTACAGGAGAACTGCTCTGTATGCTGGAAGTTGTGGTATCCTCTCAAAACTGTTGCTTCTGCAGAATGGCTCCTTCTCTGGGGTTCCTAACTCTCTCCAGGCTCCAGGGACACTGTATCTTCCCTCTGACTCTTCTGGCCACCCCACTACCCTTGTTTATGCTCCCAACCTTCCCGGCTCTGCGAGTATTCTTTCATTTAACACCTATTTATTTGAATCATCTTTTGCTGAGACCCTGACGGTTACAATATTGATTTGCTTGGTTTTAGTGGCTCAAGTAGGGGCATAAACAAATAAACAAAATCAAAACAAAACCTGCATCCCATTTATCTTATTAAAGAGAAGTTCTATCTATCTATCTATCTATCCATCTATTTGTTAATTTGTTTATTATGACTTGCATATTAACACACATGTACACACACACACCGCATACACACACAGGGAAAGAGAGAGAGAAAATCATTGACAATTTTACTTCATTACTCATAAACTAGTAAAAATGTTAATTGGAAATTGGGTGCTTTGTACGGGCAAAATTGGGGAACAATGAGTAAACTATCTTTTACCAGGCTTACTGCCTGTCTCCTTGACCACTGCAGTTTCCAGTACAGTTTACAATGCACTTTGGAGTTTCAGGAACGCTTTGAGCTTTTTCCTTTTCTCCAACAAATTTGCATGAACATTTATTGTGTGCTCTTCATCATCCTCCAGACTGGTGATACACTGGTGTCTGAAAGACATGATTCCTGTGTCACAGTCTAGTTGGGTGGCCTGATAGGAAAAGAAGCAACTCCAGCATTCTGAGGACAATGCGGAGAAAAGCCAGTTCAGGGCTGAGAAAGCACACTGAAGAGTCGGCGCTTGTTTCCTTGGGCAAGGGGGTGGGGTGGTGATGTCTAGACCAGGTGCCATTTGGGTTGATGCTCTGAGCATTATAGAAGTTTGTCTAATGGACAAAGGAAGGGCGTTTCAGGCAGATTTTTCCATTCAGCCTTGAATAGAGGAAGGGAACGTGGCAAGGTATGGCACCCAGGAGATGGAATCCTGAATTAACTTGGTGAGGCTGAATTGCAGGATTGGGAGTGAGGCACAGAATGGAGCCAAAGGATATGGGAACTCTGGACACTGTGCTAGGGATAGAGCTGCTGTCTGCAGACAGCTATGATTTACTGGAGGTTTTTAAGTTTTTTTTTTTTATTAAAGGGGTGACACGGTCAGATTGCCATTTTACAAAGATCGCTCTGGTTATCCTTGAGGAGATGGATTAGAGACTGAGATTAGGTACTCAGATTCTAGTTAGGGTGTTACTGTAGTGGTGCAGGAAACAAAGAAGTGAGACTCTTGATTAAAGCAACAAACGTGTTTTGAAAGACCCAGGGCAAATCCCCTCAAATCCACTGCTGATCAAGAAGGCGGGCAGCAAGTGGTTCTCTTTTGAATTTTTCTCTTAGATTTTCCCTCCAATCTATCGCCTTGTAACCCTCATCCCAGACAATCTGCGGATAACAATGATTGAGTAGTTTCTACCCTCTCATGGGCTTTTAGTCTTGTGTGAGTTAGGAATCTCACAAATGCTATAATTTCACAAACTGGTATATTGGTGAAATAAAAAGCAGACCGTACCCCAAGAACTATCTCCAGGCAAATGCCACATCCTTTGATTTGTGACTACTCTGCCTGTGTGTTTGTACAATTATGGCCTGAGGGCAGTGGGAGATGCTTGTTTTCTCTCTTTCTCTATATGTGTCCTCTTCTCTTGTACCCATAGCCACCTTGGAGAACAAAACCTTATTTGCTATCTGCCTGGAAGCAAATGTACTACTTCAAAGTTGGACTCGGGGAATTTTTGGATCCCATTGGGTGACTGGGGCTACATTTCTCTAGCCTTTTTGTCAGGTTTTCCATTCTAAAACAATGAAATTTTAATAAGCATATACTAATCATTTTCACGAGTTCTGCTGCACAGAGAGTCTCAGTTAAGCTAATCACATGTATCACTTGGTCTGTGACTTTATAGATGTGTGTTAGAAATCTTCTTGCTATTTCCATGAGAAACCATGAAACCTGGTATATACAACTCCAATATCCTCATCTTTCTGGGCTGGGAGTCAACAGGCAGGTTACTGACTACTCAGAGGCTTAGTGGTAATGCGGTAAAATGAAAGTGGTTCATAAACCCCAAAGTATATTTTGAATTTTATTGTTGTTGCTATGATGTGGGATTCCTCTCTTTATGCTGTGAATGTGTTTTATTACCGTTGGCTAATAAAGAAGCTGCTTTGGCCTATGGCAGGGCAGAATAGAGCGAGGCAGGGAAAACAGTTTCTTGCTTTATTTCTAGAACATATAACACCCATAGACTTTTAGTTATTATTGATTTTTATGGTAAGAAAACAGACTTGATCCACAGTCACAAATGGGCAAGATTTAACCCAGGTCTGCAGGTTCTGTCACCTATATTTTCCCCACTACCCCTGCCCCACTGGGTAGGAATTAAACGGGAAAGCTAACTGTCCTTCTGAGCTCATGAAGGTGAAAGTTGGCTGTTCCTTGCTTTCTTCACTAGAGAGTTAAGGGAAGCATTGGCCAATGTGAGGTCCTGTCTGTACAGAGGTGGGATGATGCAGGAAACACAGCCCCACTCATTGTCTAGGGTCCAACTTGTTTCCAGTACACACAGCACATTTCTTGAATTTTCCATGTGTATAGACTTCTGGTGGGTTGAAAGAAGCAGCCTTGATGTTCTTAATGCTTTTCCTTTCCTTCACCTCATTCTTCATGTTTGTTGAAGTTTTGTTAAAGTGTCATTTGTTTTGGATATCGCCACATGTAATAATTTTTAATATTTTAGATATAAGAATCCTAGGGGGCAGGATAGATGGCTCAGCAGCTCCATGGTTAAGAACAGTGACTGCCCCATCTAGAGGACTCTGGTTCAAGTTCCAGCATCAACATGGTGGCTCACAAGCATCTGTAGGAGCCACTGATCTTTTCTGGCCGCCTCCAGGACTGAATGCATGTGGTACACAGACATACATGCTAGTAAAACACTCTCTCTCACACACATACCCTCCTCCACACACACACACACACACACACACACAGCCTACACACACACACACAAAGGAAGGAAGGAAGGAAGAGAGAGAGAGAAAGAAAGAAAGAAAGAAAAAAGAGAGAAAGAAAAGAAAAGAATCCTGTGATGCTTTGTAAAGGCAGAGGGAAAAGCCTAGTTGGGAGGAATGAGCCCTGGGATGTGGAGCTGGNTTTTTTTTTTTATTAAAGGGGTGACACGGTCAGATTGCCATTTTACAAAGATCGCTCTGGTTATCCTTGAGGAGATGGATTAGAGACTGAGATTAGGTACTCAGATTCTAGTTAGGGTGTTACTGTAGTGGTGCAGGAAACAAAGAAGTGAGACTCTTGATTAAAGCAACAAACGTGTTTTGAAAGACCCAGGGCAAATCCCCTCAAATCCACTGCTGATCAAGAAGGCGGGCAGCAAGTGGTTCTCTTTTGAATTTTTCTCTTAGATTTTTCCCTCCAATCTATCGCCTTGTAACCCTCATCCCAGACAATCTGCGGATAACAATGATTGAGTAGTTTCTACCCTCTCATGGGCTTTTAGTCTTGTGTGAGTTAGGAATCTCACAAATGCTATAATTTCACAAACTGGTATATTGGTGAAATAAAAAGCAGACCGTACCCCAAGAACTATCTCCAGGCAAATGCCACATCCTTTGATTTGTGACTACTCTGCCTGTGTGTTTGTACAATTATGGCCTGAGGGCAGTGGGAGATGCTTGTTTTCTCTCTTTCTCTATATGTGTCCTCTTCTCTTGTACCCATAGCCACCTTGGAGAACAAAACCTTATTTGCTATCTGCCTGGAAGCAAATGTACTACTTCAAAGTTGGACTCGGGGAATTTTTGGATCCCATTGGGTGACTGGGGCTACATTTCTCTAGCCTTTTTGTCAGGTTTTCCATTCTAAAACAATGAAATTTTAATAAGCATATACTAATCATTTTCACGAGTTCTGCTGCACAGAGAGTCTCAGTTAAGCTAATCACATGTATCACTTGGTCTGTGACTTTATAGATGTGTGTTAGAAATCTTCTTGCTATTTCCATGAGAAACCATGAAACCTGGTATATACAACTCCAATATCCTCATCTTTCTGGGCTGGGAGTCAACAGGCAGGTTACTGACTACTCAGAGGCTTAGTGGTAATGCGGTAAAATGAAAGTGGTTCATAAACCCCAAAGTATATTTTGAATTTTATTGTTGTTGCTATGATGTGGGATTCCTCTCTTTATGCTGTGAATGTGTTTTATTACCGTTGGCTAATAAAGAAGCTGCTTTGGCCTATGGCAGGGCAGAATAGAGCGAGGCAGGGAAAACTAAACTGAATGCAGGGAGAAAGAAGGCAGAGTCAGGAGATGCCATGTAGCTGCTAAAGGAGAAAGATGCTGGAAGACTAGGCCACAGCCTCACGGTGATATTATTTCTGATGGTGGTCATCATCAGCATAGACTCAGGACTTTTAGAGATTTTTGATACGTTATATTTTATAGGTGAATGCAAGAGAATCCTCTCTTAACGCAGTGGGATATGTGATGATGCTAATTATTAATTATTACAGTGATTTGTGGTGTTCTCTCAGTGAAACAGTTTTCTTTGAATGAGAGAATGTAGGGAAGGTGCAGGGGGTGGGGTGGATGGTAACATTTGGAGAAGCCACTGGAGGAGTTAGAGGAGGAACTGACTAGAGATGAGTGAGAATAGTGTCATAAGGCCCACCGAGGGGTCAGCAGTTCCATTTAAACAGCAAAATCCTCTCCTGACACCAACCTATATAGCTGTGGGGACTCTTTGGGCTTCCTTGGATGCTGTCTAGGGTAAAACGGTGTCTGGTGATGCTGCGAGGCCTGTAGTTTGTGTGTTTGACAAGAGCTTTGTTGATGCTGTGTTCTAAGATCTTCACTCTTCCTTCATCTCTTAGCCATCCCGAATGCTTTTTTTAATCATGATTTTTTAAATCATGACAAAGGATAGCAAGAGATGAAGCCCCCCTTCCCCAATTCACCAAGAAGCCACAGATACTGATTAGTATTTAAAAGGAAATACCACACACAAACCTTATAAACCGCTGGGTTGGCACTATTGGGGGCTTCTTTAAGTAGGAAAGGCAGAAGCCTTTACCCCCAAGTTCAGCTTCTTCCTGGTGCTTCTTATGTCCTACTGCCACCTGACGCTGCCCTTTAAACAATACTTCCCACTTCTATTTAGAGCAGGTAGAAAATATCACCTTTCTGACTTGTGCAGCTGAAAGATGGAACGGGTTTCCTGGAGGATACCAGTAGGAAATAGAGAGAGGGTTTATAGTTGTTGACTTTGATTTAGGTTACACATGGCTAGCTTGAGGTCTTCAGAAAGATGTTAATCTTCTTATTGGCTCCTCCCTCCACAAAAGGGACAATCATCCGTCTCTCAGGGAACAGTTGCAGACACCTCGTTTCTTGATATCCAGAGATGAGTGGATCTCTAAACTCATGATGACTATGACTTCTGTTCTGAGCAGCCACTTTCTTCTTGAGGTGACCTCAGCTTCAGGGATATGTTTTACCCTTTGGGCCATATGAGCAGCCTTCATTGTAGGTCAAAGTCAGATAAAGCTCAGTAATTGCAATGGTGACAGAAGAAAATCCTTACATGATGAGGGACTTGCTTCCTTATAGCAAGCAGGGAGAGGTGTCATAGCAAGAGGGACAGGATCAACAGAATGATTCTTAGTGTCATTTACTGTCTGCTATGTATTCTACTGAATTTTGCATATTCCGTTCCACTGTGTATCCAATTAAAGGTTCATATCTTATCTTTAATTCTCCCATAAGCTTGTTGAAAGGATTGCTGTTATTTCATTTTATAGATGTAAAACAGCAGCAGCAGTAGCAACAACAACAAAGCAGGGATGAAAAGAGATAAAATAACATGTCAGCACACAAGAAAGTTGAATGATTTAGATTCTAAGCTGATCTACTGGATCTCAATATTTGTTTTCTCGTGCTTCTTCTAATATATGGGCTCTATGTTTATGATCCATATCTTTGGGAAAAGAGAAGTTGATATATGGGTCTTCAGAAGAGAGCATAGGGATGCTAGGTGTCTCTTATGGGCAGGTTTAGGGACAGAATGCACTTTTGGAGGCCTAGCTTAGAAAGGACAGTCTAGAAAAGGGGAGTGTCTATTTTTGTGGGGAGGAAGTTTCCGTTTCTTTGGCTGTTACTTCCATGGATTTTGATATGGTCTTCCTTGCTTATTGGTTGCCCACCTCTTTGTAAAGAACATTCTTTGGAAGGATCCTGAAGAAGTTTCAGGCTTCCGTTTAGGTTGCTGTGGAATGAAAGAGAGCTAGCATGCCTAGGAAAGAAGATCTGGACAACAAGGGGGTAGCTAACATTGGTGTATATGGACATCTTAGAGTATTCTCGCTGTACTAATTGCTAGATGAGAGAGAGAGAGAGAGAGAGAGAGAGAGAGAGAGAGAGAGAGAGAGAGAGAGGAGGGAAGAGAAAGATGGAAAGGAAAAGCTAAGGAGTATAGATAGAATTGTTTGTTGATGAGATGGTATAAGCTTTTACAATGAGGAACAAGGTAGAGTCCAAGTTAATTCCAAAGTCTAAACAGTGCATGCATGATGAACTCAAAGAATGTTTAGGGAATGAAGATTGAGAGTTCCCCAATGAAAAAGTAGGTAAATGAGATATTATAAAAAGGACTAAGAAAAGAAATCTTCAAAACAAAGCCCAAGACTGGGCATGTAGCTTTAACTAGTAGAGAGCATGGCTAGCTAGCGTGCACTTGCACAAAGCCCTGTGTTTTCTCAACACCATCAAATAAACTAGGCATGGTGACACATGTCTGCAATCCTGTATCTCAGGAGTTTGAAGCAAGAGAATTAGAAGCTCAAAGTAACCCTTAGGTTAATAACAAGGTAAAGTACAAACAAACAAACAAAAAAACTAAACCAAATAATGAAACTAAACACAGAACAGAAACAACAAAAAACCAGAAAACCATAGTGTGTGAGCAGAAATTCTCATTCTTCTTGAAGCCTGCAGAATAATTTAGCTGGAGCTCTTTCAGTTCTGTTCTCTCTCTCTCTCTCTCTCTCTCTCTCTCTCTCTCTCTCTCTCTCTCTCTCCCATGTTTGGTTGAATGTTAGAACCAACTACTACCCACTCCATGGATTCTGTAGCATTCTCATGTGACCCTGCTGAGTCACAGACTGTAGTTTGAAAAGTCAGTGACTAGAAGATAAGGTGGCCACATCTCTGTTAAGGTTTAGAAAAGAGAAGAATGGGGACAAAGGGGATATGTGGAGAATATTAAGCAGAAAGTTCTTGATATTTTCACTGATAGCAAAGTCTTTTTCTGCAAACAAATTATCTGGTAAAAAGAAAACTAGAGTGGCTATCAATTGTCACCAAGAGAACTTAAGGATGCTAACTAGTAAGAAAGTGGAAAAGAACAACAAAATGGTCTGTAAATGAAGAATATGGACTCTCTAATACATCGGAGAAGCTGTGGATGTGTCAAAATATGGCCTGAATCAAATTTACTATGGCTTCAGAGAAGAAAGCAGAGGCAGGGTGACCATGAACACAGTAAATCAGGGAGTTAATCTACATGAACATAAAATTATGTAGAAATGTTGGGAGTTCAGGGGGGAAGATTATTTATAAACACACATTTTCATAGCAAAGCACCTGACTTTTAAAAATATTTTGAGGCTGTGACAGGAAACCTCCATAAAAATGCCTCAAACATGCTAGGATGCATCCTATTCTGGGATAGTACTGGTCTTTTCTCCTGCGTTTTTCTATTCCTGGCAGTGTATTCTCATGCGCAGCGTCTGTTGGCAACTACTGCCTTATAGAAACCATGTTCCAAAGCATCCTGGAAGAGAAGAACATGCTGTCCTTCATACGGAATTTGAAGGTCGCCTGGAGAGGCCTTGGAGGAACTTGGTCTAGGGTGTTACATCCTCAGCATAGAGGTGTTAATTGTACTGTGAGCCAGAGGAAGCAATCAAATGGCAGGCATGTGGACTTAACCTGGCTTTGGAGATGGAAGTGACACTTGCAGACCAGTTTCCTATTTAAGATGTGGCAGGTAGACCAAGGGGATGGAGGAGTGACCCAGGAGCTCATTGGGTTCTTCTAATGTTGCTGATCTTGGGTCTTTGAGTGGCAAAGGTTATAGGCTTGGCCGGGCAGTGGTGGCGCACACCTTTAATTCCAGCCCTCGGGAGGCAGAGACAGACGGATCTTTGAGTTCGAGACCAGCCTGGTCTACAAGAGCTAGTTCCAGGACAGGCTTCAAAGCTACAGAGAAACCCTGTCTCAAAAAACAAAACAAAACAGAAAAAAAAAGGTTATAGGCTTGGATGATAGAGTCACAGGCTTTTAGTTACCACCCTGATAGAGTCACAGGCTTATAGTTACCACCCTGAGACCTAAAGCTTTATGGTTCCAATGGTTCCAGGACTTATGTGAGGGACACAGCATTCTACGTGCTCAAGTAAGAGGGTTAGCGTTTTGAGTTCTAATTGCTGTAGTCTTTACTCAGCAGCTGGTGAAATCCGTGTCTCTAAGCAGAGGATAGCTCCAGTAGTAGGTGGCCATAGCCAACACCAGCCAGTGTTGTAACTGTTGTAACGGTGTCAGGATCCTCAGCCATTCCAGTAGCTAGCTTTTGCAGCTTTCAGGTCTCTTGGTCTTCAAGACTGGCATCTACCAGGCATTCTCTTTACTTTTGTTTTTTTGGAGACAGCACCTTTCTATGTAGCCCAGGCTGACCTTGAACTTGCTACCCTCCTATCTTAGCCTTCTAAGTGCTGGGGTTCTAGGCACAACTCGCCACACTTGATTGAACTCTGAAGAACTCTTCCAGGAACTTGGGCTGCACTCTCTCACCCAGCATCTTCTGCCTTATCTCTATTTCTACTGGTCAATGTCATCTTCATTTGCTTCTGTTACCCATGACCGGGACACTTTGCCAGCTTTTTCACTGCTTCTCCTACCACTGCCGTTATTACTGCTGTTGCTGCCAAGGTGGAAGCTGTTGCCACCTCTCCTGCTGCTCCATTGTCTCTTCTTCATGTTGCATCTTAGCCAAATGGATTTACTGTAAAGTCATAAGCAGGTGAGGAAAAGGACATTCGACGTAGTCTTATTGGGCCCAATATTGAAGCCCGAAGGGGCAACAGAGGAGGGCGTCTCCTATTTTGAGTTGTGAATTGAACTAAAGAGCCTGTTCTACAGCCAGTAGAATGGGTGTGGCATGCAAATGAAGGGCTGTATTTGCTCCAAGCAACTGTCACACAGCTTCCGGTTGTATCAGTTACAAGCCCAGTATAGGAACCCAAACACAGCCCTTGCATCAGGACCAATCACATTGCACAATCACTGGCTTCTTGCTGAATTATTGAAGGGGTGCTCTCCCCCCAGTGTTGAGTAAGACTCGCTGCAAAGTAGACTGAATTCACCAAGGCTTGTCGTAGCAGAATGCAGCTTCCCAGGCTTGCACAGGTTGTCTGGAGCAGTCATGACTATAGCAAAGCCTTCGGAAGTAGGAGTCATGGCTTCAGTTGCAGATTCTGTAACTGGAATGTTCTGAGTATAATACAGCCAGGCTTCTCTGATGACAGTCTGGTCTGTTGCCAGAAAGAAGGTGCTTAGCTGATAGTTCTCTGCTCTGGAATGCCAAATGTAAGGAGTGAGTCCATCTATTACAGTTTAAAGGCCTGAATAGGGGCTGGAGAGATGGCTCATAGGTTAAGAGCACTGACTGCTCTTCCAGAGGTCCAGGGTTCAATTCCCAGCACCCACATGGCAGCTCACAACTGTCTTGTGACTCCAGTTCCATGGGATCCAACACCCTCACACAGACATATATGAAGGGAAAAACATCAATGCATATAAAATAAATAAAAAAATAAAGGCCTGAATGAACCATTCTACATGGTTTCCTCATTCACAGGGGAAAGGAATGAAAAGAAAAAGAGAAAAGAAAAGAAAGAAACACAGAGAGTGTTTGCAAGCAAGGTTGGGAGAAATCAGAGTCTGGGAGAAGGTAAAGGAAACAACCAAAAACCACATCTACTATGCTACTATGAAAAAACAAACAAACAAACAAAAAACCTCAAACCACAATTTAACTTCTGTCCCTTTGCCCCAGGAAGAGTCAGGTCACCTCCATGTGTCTCAGAGGTAAGGGCATGTATGCTCGCCACCTCTGTGTGTCTCAGAGGTGGGGAGCATGTGTGCTTGTCACTTCCGTGTGTCTTAGAGTTGGGGAACATGTATGATCGTCACCTCTGTGTGTCTCAGACGTGGGGAGCATGTATACTGTCACCTCTGTGTGTCTCAGATGTGGGAGCATGTATGCAGACTATGAAAGGATACACACCAAGACAGGCCGTGTAAATGACTTGCATAGGAGTGGGTGTGGCTTGGGGGGGCAGATGCGGCCGGTTATGAGGCTGGAGGGCACATGTGAGGCCAGGTCATGGAGAGCCTTGTGGACACTGCTTCAGAGCTTGACTATTACTGTGCAACCAAAGATGCCTGTTCCTTTCATTTCCACTCCCGACCACTGTTGATTCTAGACCACATGCTCAAATTAACCAGAACCCTGCCATGCATTTTACTTGTTATGAGACTTGAGATGTACAATACTGCTGTGCTTTCTGCCTCAGTTTCCTTATCTGTACAATGAGATTTAATTAACATTACTTCATCTTGATAGAGTTAGGGCTAAATGGAAAGGGGTCTCTGAAGGTTTGCTATTTAACACTATTACTTGGGCCCATTTCTTAGTTTCTCTCTCTTTTTCCTCTCTGCTTTTTTGATACATTGCCTTATTCTCATGGTAAGAAATATGCAGACTACTTCAGACATTGTTTTCTATGTGAGCATTTTGGTCTAGAGACACATTTTAATCATGGAGAAAAGGGGACATTTAACTTCCATTTCGCCCTTCACAGAACTTGAGTGGAAGGTTAGCAGCAATCTCCAAGGTTAAAGTTTTAGAAGTGGTGGCACTGCTAAACGGTGAAGACGAGGGAACAATGGTGGCTGGTGGCCCGTTGAGCAAGGGTGGTTAGTAGTCATAAACCACAGATTAGAGTTTCTTGCTTTATTTCTAGAACATATAACACCCATAGACTTTTAGTTATTATTGATTTTTATGGTAAGAAAACAGACTTGATCCACAGTCACAAATGGGCAAGATTTAACCCAGGTCTGCAGGTTCTGTCACCTATATTTTCCCCACTACCCCTGCCCCACTGGGTAGGAATTAAACGGGAAAGCTAACTGTCCTTCTGAGCTCATGAAGGTGAAAGTTGGCTGTTCCTTGCTTTCTTCACTAGAGAGTTAAGGGAAGCATTGGCCAATGTGAGGTCCTGTCTGTACAGAGGTGGGATGATGCAGGAAACACAGCCCCACTCATTGTCTAGGGTCCAACTTGTTTCCAGTACACACAGCACATTTCTTGAATTTTCCATGTGTATAGACTTCTGGTGGGTTGAAAGAAGCAGCCTTGATGTTCTTAATGCTTTTCCTTTCCTTCACCTCATTCTTCATGTTTGTTGAAGTTTTGTTAAAGTGTCATTTGTTTTGGATATCGCCACATGTAATAATTTTTAATATTTTAGATATAAGAATCCTAGGGGGCAGGATAGATGGCTCAGCAGCTCCATGGTTAAGAACAGTGACTGCCCCATCTAGAGGACTCTGGTTCAAGTTCCAGCATCAACATGGTGGCTCACAAGCATCTGTAGGAGCCACTGATCTTTTCTGGCCGCCTCCAGGACTGAATGCATGTGGTACACAGACATACATGCTAGTAAAACACTCTCTCTCACACACATACCCTCCTCCACACACACACACACACACACACACACAGCCTACACACACACACACAAAGGAAGGAAGGAAGGAAGAGAGAGAGAGAAAGAAAGAAAGAAAGAAAAAAGAGAGAAAGAAAAGAAAAGAATCCTGTGATGCTTTGTAAAGGCAGAGGGAAAAGCCTAGTTGGGAGGAATGAGCCCTGGGATGTGGAGCTGGAGCTGGGGAAAGCATCTCGGGGAAGCATAGTGATCCTGAGGTCCTATTTCTTCTAGAACAGTATCTGGGAGCAGAGAGCGATGTCCTGCTAAGCTGGTTACTCAAGATGAAGCATCTCTTTAATGTCATACTTTGCATCATGTGTTCTTCTTTGCCCCTTTCCTCGTTGCCCTGCCCCCATTCCTTTTGATTTGAGTGTATTTTCCATGAATGTCTACTTCAGCTAAAGAAGCCAAGATTCAACAGAAAGACGGGATGCTGCTTTAGAAAAGAAAACAGTCTGTCTTAGGAGAAAGAGCAGTTCATTTCCTGAGGGAATGAACAAAGAGAAGCCCATGCTCGTTTCCTTGCAAAGTTGCAGATCAAGGTTGTGTGGCTGCCTCCAGATCATTCGGGAGCAACACGTAGGCTTGAAAATGAACCATTCCTTCACCGGTGAAAATTAGCCTAAGCGCCTTCTTTCATAATTATCGACAGATTTAGATGGAAGTGATTGTGGGACACATTGTCCTTAAAGATAGTCGGGGACGTGACCACAGACGACTCTGATGGAAATGACTGAAAACAGTGCACTTCATTATCGCAGCCCCCAGAACGGCTGAGATATGCAAAAGTGCCAGTTTGATCCAAAAGGTATAAATAGCACTGGAGCAGGGAGGCTGTGCAGGGCTTGCAGACTGCTGTGTTTAAGGAACAATTTGACAGGGACAGAGCAAGATGATGATAACTTGGAAAAAGGATAATTTGTCATGATTACCTCTCTCCCCCCACCTCCCTAGAAAGAATAGCTTGCACCTACTGGAATTCGTGTGGAGAGGGGAAGAAAGCAAACTGGCTGTGCAACAAAGAAAGCAGATCATTTTATCCTTTTCTTTTTCTGGGTCGACACTTTGGTGGTAGCAGACCGCGAGGGTTCTAACTGGACAGCTGTGGCGTCTTCATTGGGTCCCCTTTAGGCTTTGGACATTTCTGTTTGAGTAGCCATCAGTGTGAGCCATAAGCAGTCGCCATACGAGGGGACCTCCTCCACCAGTTTTGCTCCTCGTGCTCATGTCTCCCAAGTACAAATGAGCTGACTGCTGTTGCAGGTACAACAAGCTGGGAGATGGCTCAGCAGAGAAAGCGCTGACTCCGCAAGCATGAAAACCCGAGTTCAAATCTCCAGCACCGATGCAGAAAGCTGGACATGGTTTGATAAGCCTGTAACCTCAGCCTTGGGGGGATAGATGTGTGGATTCTGAGAGCTCCTGGCCAGCTAGCCTTGCCAAAATGGCAAACATCTGGGCCAGTTAGAGAAACTGTCTTAAGGCAATAAGATAGAAGATAAGATAGCAAGGGAAGATACCCAAGGTCCTGCTTTCAACTCTGCATGGGCATACACATCTGTATACACCACACACACACACTACACACACACACACACACACACACACACACACACTCCACACCACATGCCCCCACACACCACATAGAAACACACATACCACACGACCACGCACCGCACTCACACACATCATACAAACAACAAGAAGTAAAACAATATATATACATATATGTATATATATATATATGTGTGGTGTGTGTAACATTATATGGACTCAACAGGTTTTATTTAAGAGTATATATGAATATACAAATACATAGAAGCAATAATAATTAATGGAAAATAAGGTCATGAATTTGAAGAAGAGAGTAGAAGGCTCTGTGGGAGTGATTGAAGAGAGGAAAAGGAAAGCAAAAAAAAATTGATTAAATTATAATCTCAAAAAATAAAGCAAAACCAAAAATAGCCTGCCTTATTTTCCCTTTTTTAAAAATAACATTTGCTATTCTGAAAACAAAACCACGTATGTAGTAAACTTCCAGAAATACAGAAATTATGACAAATAAAGAGTGGAATATTATTAATCAGTTTATCGCCCCGTAGGTGGGCACATTCAGCTTCTGAGAACTTTGAAATCTTCTGTCTGACCTAAGTCAGGTGTGGGCTTCTTTGTTCCGTCTCCTCACTCCGCTTCTCTTTCCACCACTATGGCTTCTCATTCTCCTCTGTTTGCTTTTATGTCTATTCCTTTGGCTCATTGCAATATGACTATGGTTTCTTTACTTGTTAGATCATGAGAATATTATAGGGTGATGACTCTGAAGACCGGCCCATAGAAGATCACTCTGGAACAGAATTTGCATCTCTCCCCCTCCTCCCGGCCCCACCCGTCAGTAAGATAAAGCCTCCTTAAAGTCCTGCCTCCTGGGGAATTGAAGTGACGGTGGAGAACACTGGCAGGAATGGGACTGAAGCTTGGATTGTATACTTAACAAATAAGGACACAGGACTGTCAAATATTTCATGATACACGTATTTAAAGACTTATGTTTGATCTGAAATTCAAATGAAGCAGGCCTGCTGGGTTTTATTTGGCAGACTCAAGCTGAAACACTACCTGAACCTCCAGGAAAGCAAGAGATTGTAAAACCAAAGAAGTCATCAGAGAAGGTGGCCTCCTTGCACAGGGTCCTGATCAAGTGTAGTATTGGAGGTCTCGCTCCCTGTGCCTCTCTTGCCTCTGCTTGCTTCTTTCTTTGTCAACTGACGGCCGTGCTGACTGGTACTTTGCCAGGTAAAAACTCTTTATTCGCTTCTCCCCACCGCTGCTGCCTATGTCCTTTGGTGGTGATCACCCAACAACTGTGATGCTTCACAGCTTCCAGTAAGTTCTTCCTCCACCCAGTTCTTGCTCAGTACGCTTGCTGAATGAGCCCTTTCTAATCACAAGTCTAGTCAATTCCTCTTGCTTAAAACATTTTAAAACATTCCCCACTGCCTTTAGGATAAAGTCTCAACTCAAAAATTTTGACCAGACCTTGTAGATGCGACTTCTTCCCTATTTCCTGTACCCAGCCAGGCCCTTATTTGCATTCATCCTAGGGTTTTGCTGTAATTTTCCAAATGCTTTATGTTCATCTCACATTAGACTTTGGGTAGTTTGTAATTGTTCAAAAAATGCTTTTCTTCTCTCTGCAAAGTATCAAGAATGATGTTTGATGCCGAATTCATAAATGTAAAGTAAACAAACATATCCATTGGTCTTCATGGAAGTATATAGCCCAGGGTCTCAACACTTAAAGGCATGCAGGGGCTTCACTGATCACACTGATAAGGACAAAGACCCGGGTGAAACATTTCTTACTCTATCCTTACGTTTTCCATATTGGGTAGAAACTTCAATGTGAGAAACTTTTACTTTGTCTTGAAATTTGCTGTCAGCACAAACCTGTAAAATAAGTGACAACTGACCCCGGCCTCAAGATTGGGCAAATAGCTTATTCTATTCTGGCTGCTATAACAAAATATAGGAAACCAGGTAAATTACAACAGTAGGAATTTATTGCTCACAGTTATGGAGACTGAGGAGTGTTGGATCAAGATGCAAGCACACGTAGTGTGTGGTGAGGTTTCTGCTTGGTATGTCTTCATTGTGGCTGCCCAAGGCTTTCTTTATGATGGCACGGATCTCCTTTACTAGACCTTATGGTCTTTTGACCTCCTATAGGCCTTACCTCTCAATGTTCTCATTCTCAGTGAGGCCCCAGCAAGTGCATGACGAGGGGCATCTTCATAAAGAGAGCACAGGAGAGTCTCAGAGCGACTGGGAAATACTGGCCCCATTTCAAGAGACAGTCACTGCTCAACTTTAGTCAATTGCTTTGAGGAAGAATTAGAAGACAAATTAAGAATCTGAATTTCAATATGAAGATGTTCCTGTTTGCTAGTATCCAAAAAAAGTGCACAAAAGTCTTTGAGAAAGATAAAATGTGTCTGCTGCTGTACATTTTTCTTTGGCCCTCTGTGTGAGAGTTCTTGACTGTTCCTACTGTTTCAGTCACCCAGCCCACCCACTTAACTCTAACTAATTCTTTAACGTGTTGAAATACCAATGATACCCCCAAGAACATGCACAATTATTTGCCAATGGAAGAAACGAAAGAGCTACTCCTGATAATCCTATTCCTTAACTGCTACCCTCAGGCCTTGACTGTCAAGTTTTCAGAAGGCTAGTTCCATAAATAGGGGGAAATACAGGGACTATTTCTTTCCCCATCACATCATATATTCCTCTGTATTATAATTGCCTGAGTGGTATCTCCTTTAAGTCCATAGTAAGCTTCATAGGACAAGAAGCTTTGTTCCCCTGTCACCTCCTGTTGTCTTCATGGTCTAGCATCCCTGGAGCATAACGGGTACTTAGAAATCAGTGGTCAAAGAGTGAACGAGGTTTTTTGTCCTCACCCGTTTGTCTAGAAAGCCTCCAGATGCTTTTAAGTGCTGAGACTGGTTTGTACTTCATGAAGGTCCATGGATTATTTGTTTGTTTATGTTATGTCCTTGAGTTCTGCACCAAGCACAGCTTTTGACACATCTTGAAGAGATGTCTGTGCTTCTCTGCATGTGTCAGTCCTGCAGTTTCCCTGGTCCTCTAAGAATTAGTTGGTTCATTCATTTGCACTATTCTGTCCCTCCTTCCTTACATCCTTTTATTCTCCAGATTTTGTCCAACTACACTAGATTATTTTCTTACTAAAAATATTCCCAGAATGTGAAGTGAGGAAAACCTTGCTTGCTCTTTGGTGGATGTGGGGGGAGGATCAGAGTATGACTTAAAAGCAAATCCTTTGGGCAGAATCATAGGTGTTTTGACTGTCTATATAAGACCATCCAATACCTCTCTCCTATACCAGTTTTGTTTGTAAGTTCTGTACGTATTCTCTGGCCCAAAGACACTAAGGAGTGTCTTTGTACCAAAGTGGATTGTACCAGATACTTTATAAATAAGGATGATGTACACAAAGAGACATTTTATTTATTTTGTTACAATGACTACTTCAGGAAAGATCTTGATACCATCCAAAGTCAGTTCCTTGGAGTAAATATTCTGTTGTATTTTTTCAGATGTCAGGGTTTTATTTTTTTTTAACTTTGAAAATCTACTTTAATTCTTGTGTTTAATTTCTGGTGCTCTATAGAGAGCCCGAGAGATGCTTTTATTATAGATGTAGTTTCCTGTCCCAGCTGCCAGTCCCCAAATTACCACAGAGACATATTATTAATTATGAATCCTTGACCAATAGCTTAGGCTTGTTTTTAACTAGCTCTTATAACTTAAATTAAACCATTTTTATTAATTTACTTTCTGTCTTGTGGCTTTATTACCTTTATTCTCTATATGGTCCATGTTGCTTTCCTACTTCCTCCATGTCTGACTGGCGGCTCTGGATTTCTTCTTCCCAACATTCTCTCTGCCTTTAAAGTTCTGCCTGGCTATTTGCTCTTTAGCTTTTTATGAAACCAAACACAGCGCTATATCTTCACATAGTGTAAAGAAATATTCCACAACATTTTCTCCTTTTTCTCTAAATAAAATGAAAAGGTTTTAATTCTAACATAATAAAACTATAAAAATAAGAACAATTATCAGGTAAGAATTACATTTACAATGTCCAGTTCTTTTGTATTTGGCACATTGGGAGAAAAAATACTATTATTTCTTCTGTCTTGATGAATCCAAAGCTCTGTCCCTAATTTACTTTCTATCATAACTAAGGAAAACTGCAACTATACCTACCTAGTCTTTAACTCCATACAATATCCCAGAAG
>JAQHUG010000167.1:1263454-1284581 GCA_028555095.1 Dicrostonyx torquatus
CAGCCAGTCTTAACCACTGAGCTATCTTTCCAGCCTTCATTCTCATGTTTGCTTGTTCATGTGGTCTTCGTTCACTTATGTATTGGAATGCTGTGGCTTTCCAGCATCTGTGTTTCTTGCTTGAAAGACCTTCCCCACCTCACAGAGTATATAAAGGTGTGTATGCTTATGAAGGTGTGTATGTTTATGAGTGTTTGCTCCATGGCAGAGCAAGAAGTCTCCAAACTATGCCCCAGCAGGACTTGTATGTAAATACTAGCCCTTCACTCAGAGGAAAGGGATGATTCTAAAACCTGTTCCCAACAAGCTTTTATGCTTGTAAGAAAACCCATTGACTGTCTTCTGGCCCTCTGCGGAATCCCTGGAGTTTCAGTCAAACTACTAACAATCAAGTCTTTGTCTTGAGAGTCTGCCTTTGGGGAAAGCCATGGAAGAAACTCTGTGCCAGGAGTCCGCTATGAGAAGAAAGCACGTTTGGATGTCTGTTTTTCCCAGAGATGAGCCCTGAGAAGTTACAGCAATCTGTATCAGACAGTAGTGGAAAGACTAGAAACATGGAATTAAAGAATCTGACACTCCTCCTGAAACCAGTACTTTCTCATAAATTACTTCCCTTTCCTTCTCAGCTTAGATGTCATTGTCAATAAAAGGGAAGCGACAGAGGTGGCAAATTCACAGGGTGAGATCTAGTCTCCTCTTCTAAGAACTAGACACAGTAGCGTATAGTATCATATATAGTACCTGGTTCATGGTCATATTCAGTGAAGTACCTATCTGGAGCATTAAGGTGCCCTGCCAGGTAATAATGATAATAAGGTGTGTGTGTGTGTCTGTGTGTGTCATTGTGACTAGGCTTTATCTTCTTCAATCTTCCTTCAAGAGTTTGGGTGAAAATATCATTGTTAATGCACCCATTTCCCAGGAAGAAAAGCCAAGGGTTAGAGGAGCCAAGGTCCCAAGGATCACCCAGCCAACTCTGGCATCTGAGATGGATCTTCACCCTTCAAAACTGGCATCCTTTCCACTCTGCGCTGCCCTCCTCCAGCCACGTTAGTCATTCATTCTTTGCCCTAACTAGAAGAAGTTCCCCAAAGACAGGAATAGATTAATTTCCCCTGAAGATTGCCGGGCTCCACTCAGGGAACTTGGTTATTGAGAAAAGAATTAGGTAATTGTCCTCAGGAGACGACAGCTTGTAGGAAAATGTGATAAACTCAGCGGAGAGCCCGCCAAGGGTGACGGCCCAAAGCTGGTGACAGCATGGGCCTTTTGGATCTTGCTTCAGAAAACTACAGCTAGTGTTTGTTTAGCATTTTACAGATGGCAAAGTCCTTCCTGAGGCTCCGTCTCATTTGACTCCAATAGCCCTGTGCTCTGAGGTCACTTCCTGTGTCAACACCGTCACTATGGGAAATTGAGGCTTAGAGAAATCCAGCTAGTGAGTCAATGTCAGGGTGAGACGCAGCGCCTGAGCTGGGGACTCAGACCGTCCATTGTCAACTGAAGAGTTTGCAAGGTGGCTACTTCTGTTTTCCACAGCAACTGAAATTTGCATGGTGCTCAGTGGTGACAGAAGAGTCCCAATTTTGACTCCTAGTTTTATAGCTATAAGGATATAATCCATGCTACCTATAGGAGACAGCAATGGTTTGGAAGGTCAAGAGGACTTTCCCTAGGACATTGTTAGCAATTGCCAGGGCTGGAGTTCACATAGGGTCCTTTAGTACTTAGTCAAGTCGGGGTGGGGGCAGCCCTCACAAGGGGAGGAGCAGAGTTACTGCAGAGGCTCTCACAAGAGTGTGTTGTCTCATTTGCTAATGAGGATCATTTCTTGAGGTCCTTTCCTACCAGGAGCAGAGAAACAACTCAAGGGGCTAAAAGTGTAGTGTCCGAAGCAGGCATTTCTCAGAGACCAGAGGCAGGTGTGGCTTCCTGCAGAGCAGGGAATTCTGGGTCTCCTATGCTGGGCATGCTGTCCATCTGTGGTTTGTCTGCCTCTTATTTTTCCTCAGGCAAAAAATGGTAGTGAAGACAGCAAGGAGGAAGAGGAGAAAGAGAACAGCAGAAAGAGGAGGAGGTGAGTGGGAGCAATTGGGGAAGGGAGGGAAGAGAAAGAAAAGAGGGGGGAAAGAGAAAGAGGAGGGGATAAAAGCTGATATGCCCATGTTATTCTGAATGAGAATTAGCTTCCAGCCTGTAAATAGCATGGGATCTGGGGGCAGGCTAGGCTTTGGTGCCTTGTCCAACTAAAGGGCTTCTATATCGGTTGCAGAATCTGCCTGTTTATTTGTCTTTGCTTGTATTGCAAATTTATAACGAGTTGAAAAAGGAACAGACCTTTTTTTTTTTTCTGTTTCTTTTTCTTTTTTCAGTTGGCCTCTCACTCACTTCCCAACAGTGTCTGGGTTTCCCCCAAAGCTACCAAGTGCTAATTTGAAAAATATGTTGCCAACAAGTGGAAGCAAAGGAGGCATCCATTGTGAAAGACCCTGTGGGTCACAGAAGAGCTTAAAGAGAGGAAGACAGACAGACACAGGGTTACAAGGAAAGAATTAGGGGAGTGCAGAGAGAAGGAAGAAAGGGGGAGGAAGAGAGAGAGAGAGAGAGAGAGAGAGAGAGAAGAGAAGAGAAGAGAAGAGAAGAGAAGAGAAGAGAAGAGAAGAGAAGAGAAGAGAAGAGAAGAATTGCTTGTGCCCTGATCAAGGGAACCTATGGGAATGCGAAGCAGATGGGCCAGAAAATGCTAAACATTCAAGTTGCAGTGTAGCTTGGTAAAGAGAAGGCTGCTGGATGCAGTCCTCCACTGGACATGTCGCATATACAAGAACCTGGTTGTTAATATTAATCCCTGCATTTCCCAGAGTCCCATGTAGGGCACTTCATAAGAAACATTTAGAGTTAAGTATGCTAGGAAAATAGCTGCATCTTCTGAGAACCTCCTGAGAGTTCTCGTGGGTAGAAAAAACTATTACTGATGAGTTTGCTGATCTGGCCTTGGCTGTTGGGAAACATGGCAAAATTTACAACTCAAACAGAGCTTCGGTAGAGAGCCTACCAATTGTTGAACCTTCTCCTATTTGTTCCTTAGCTCGTTTCTGGTTTTAATGAGAAAAGCGGTCTTGATGATTTAAAAAAAAAAACAAAAACATTCTGTCATTTCAGTCTGTGATATGAACGGCTACAAAAGTCTTTGTGCAGTAGGAAAGATGTAAGTCAATAACTGAGAACAGATATGATCAAACCTTGACAGAACAACATTAGCCCTAGCAGATTAAAAGGACAAATGAGCAACGGGAGGATAGCCTGAATTCCGACTTCAGACTTTGCATGCATGTCTCAAGAAACTTCAAGAAAGGCACCTTGGAGAGAACCAAGTGGCTGGCCCAGAGGAGCCACCTGGAGCGTGCAACTGCTCTTCTTTGCAGAGCACCAAATGAATTAAATTGAAATCTTGTCTCTGGAATCCTTTCCTGAGCTTTGCCAACCTCCCTATGGCAGGCTCAGTTTTTAAAGCATTGGGAAGAGATGGAATTTGGAGTCCAAAGACTGGAGTTTGTTGGCTTCTCCTTTGGAGACTCGGCAACTGTAAGAGCCCAGCTTGACTCACAGACAGCAGCACTGTAAATCTCATTGTGTTACAGCGAATTGAGGTTCACAGCATGTGCTTGCTTTCTGCCCAGTGCTCATTATGTTTCCGCCATTCCATGGCCATCCTCTGCCCAGGATCATTCTTCTCTCCTTGACACTGTGGTCAGCTCCTACACAGTCTCTAAAGCCCAGTTCAGCACTGTCACTGTGATGACTCAGCCCACCATTCTTTGTGAATACTTCTTTTTCACTTTCTTCTGGCCAGCCGTAGGCCCCCACCATTACCATGATGTGATAATGGTGGAAAGCAACGGTTGTCTTCTGCCTGACAAAAACCTCAGAGCTGCCTCTCCAGTGGCAAAGATGGTTCTGTCCGTCTCTAAATCTCCAGCACACCGTAGTTTCTTTGGGGTGCTCAAACAACCTCAACTGGGTGGATAGTGACCCCCCAGGAGTGGAGAACAAAGGTTTCTCAGGTTGGTTCCAGACTGTGGCTATGTTCTGGGCTACAGGAAATCATGATGATAAGAATGAAGTAGAAGTGCTGAAGTGAATTCTTTTCCTATCTAGCCATGTGATGGATGCTTCCAGTTTGGTCTGAGAATAGTCCTGCCCTCCAAGCCTAAGCTCATGTTGATAAATTTGCTAGAGTATGGGATGTGGAGTTTCAAGTGTTGCTCTTGGCTTTTTTGCTTTTGGGGATTAAAAGAAAAAAAATCATGAAGCAGATTGGATAGTGGTGAGAAGTTGAGAGCAGAGGGAGTGGCGTGAAGGCTGTGACGCCACCTGGATAAGGGGCTTAATCACCCATTTCCTCATTTGATAAGTGGGAACAAGGACAACCATGGTTGCACTGACTTGTACCGAGCACTAAGGGACACAATACATGGAAAACAAGCAGGGTGCTGGCCCACAAGGGTGCTCTCCTTTTTTTGGCTTTTTCGAGACAGGGTTTCTCTGTAGCTTTGGAGCCTGTCCTGGAACTAGCTCTTATAGCCCAGGCTGGTCTTGAACTCACAAAGATCCGCCTGCCTCTGCCTCCTGAGTGCTGGGATTAAAGGCATGTGCCACCACCACCTGGCAATGGGTGCTCTCCTTTTATAACTGAAGTACAGCCTTCAAAATTCTGACCGTTGATTCGTTCCTTCATCCCTCTAAGTGGTCTTGTGCTCTTGCATTGTCTGAGAAAGACGACACAGGTGTGACTGGGACCTAAGGGCACCGTGATCGGCAGCGGATGACCTATTTCTGCTGTAGTATTCGGAGCTCATCAAAGTGTTGCCTCCTGTCTAGGTGCAGCCTCTGGGGAATAGTGTCAGCAAGGGGGACCACGTCCAGTCATTTCCCATTTGTAATGATAGGGTGGCATTCGCTATACTGTTTTTGGAAAGAACAGATATGTATGTCCAGGTGCTTTGCAAATGAAAAGGTCTGTCTATATCTTTGTGGTTTATAATAGCTACCTAAGATTGAATTCAGTTCCATGGGCCCCAGCATCAAATCAATTTTGTGTGTGTTTGAACGGCTGACCACAGTGTATTTGTAGTCAACAGCCATGCGTGTGGGAGATGACACCAGAGAGGAGAACGGAAGAGAAATGCTGTGCTATCTTTAAGAATTTGGTGCTAGTTGTAGATTTATTCAAGTAAAAAAGAAAAGGACAGGGGGGGGGATTTCTTCCTAGCTACAATTGAAACTTGGAGTAATCTCTTCCAGTTGACAGGGAACGGTGCTCACCTCTGCTGACCTAAGAGAGCCGCCCCTGGGATTATGGAAGGTTGTCACAGAAATATTGCATTCCCTTAGCCATGGGAGCTGCATCAGCATTTTAGAAGATTGCTGAACTCAACTATTTAGAGAGCCCTACATCTTCTCCCCGACAGGACACCAGAGCCGTGGGGAGGATGAAAGGGAAAGAGACTGCTCAGGAAGGAGCGTGGTGATTTAAACAGATCTCCTGTTCACTTTGAAAACGGGTGTCAAGCAGGCAGCTGGGATACTGTTCCAGCCGAGTCTTCTAGACTTGGGCATTTGCTGTGTTCCTGACGATTGGTGTGCCTGGAAGATCTTTGTAAAACAGCCATTTAAAGTTCCTTGGGAAGATCACCCTTTGAAAGAGTCCTGTGGGGTCGGGATCCTTTGGGGAAGGCAGCTTTAGATGTTTAATACATTTGACGTTTTAGGTTTTGGATTGTTTCTGAAAGGTGAACAAGACTAACAAAAATATTTTGAGTTTCACTAGCAATTTCTTAAATACTGGTTTCATCATATTAGACAAATGTGTAAGAAGTTGCCAAGTCTTGCAAAGCTCATTGGAAATTAATTCAATTAAAGTAACCTGGACAGTTTGACACCTCAGATCACTGTGTAAATCCAATTATTTGACACAGTACGAAGCAAAAGGGTTGAAAATTTCTGTGTAATCCTTTATATCTAGAACATTTACATCTTTCAGGCATCCTCTTGGAGGGCAGAGGAAACTTAAATATTCAAAAAATGTTCCCATGGGCTAATGAAAGAATATGGGGCGGCTGGTTTGGTGGACAGTATTGCATCGGAACGGAGATCACCCATCAGCTTTGGAACATCTACAGACTCTTCACCGTCGTCCTCGACACTTTCATGCCTTTTGTTTTTCATTTTATCGTTGCAAATACAGAGGCTTAGGAGATACACTTGAATTGCTTAGGGCTTGCAGGAGGACTAGTTGGCTATGGATGTAGGACTTACAGGCTGAGGCTTTGTTCTTCAATGTAATTATGTAAGAAGTGGAAATATTGGAGGCAGAGGCAAGAGGACCAAATCTCAAGTTTGAGGCTACCATGGTCTATATAGTGACCTGTCAAGCAGCTGGGGCTACCTAGAGACCTTATCTACCCTCACAAGCAAACAAAACTCACTAAGGGTCTGACTTAAGAGTAAAGGACACGGGAGCAGAAGGGCGTATTTCAAACTGGTGGGCCAAGATGAAGCTGGCAGACACTGGAAGAGGCTTCACAATGTGGCTCTCCCAAGCTTACGGCTGTCATTTACCAAGTGCTTGCCATGAGCCAGGCATGCTAGGAGGGCTTTCTCATTAACACCCAGACTTCCCACGAAGTACTGACTTATCATCTAACTGCAAAGATGCAGAAACTGAGGTTCTGAGACGGAAGTTCGCTTGCCTCGGGCCATGCACGTCCGCAGCAAGGGCCCTCAGGCGTAGGCTTGCTTCTGCGTGCCTTGTGCCTTTTCCATACCGCCTGACAGCTCACCATCCAAACCTCTGAAATGTAAATGCTTTTGGATACCATTAAAAACTGGAATTTAGGCGCAAGTCCAAGACTTGTTCAGTAATGGCTAAGGGAAACATGCAACAATATATGTTAGCCCTCTACACCAACAGTTCCTCACTGGAAGGAAAATGCCTCCTTTGATGCGCTGAAAGCCGTTAACGCACAGAGATTTAAACTGCGGCAGCATCTTTACATCTGGAAAGACAGTTTTAAAGACGTATTTTTATAAGCATCACAAGAACACATAGTCTAAAAAGTCGAGTCATTTTACAAGCTATAGAATGGAGAAAGGCACTCTTTTAAGTTTCTGGCTCTCTTGTTTTTGATTCCTTCTTTTATTTCTGTTCCTGATTTTCCTGGCAATCTCTTATATTTGTGTTTTCTCCATCTAACACATACATATAGTAATGTTTCCTTTTCATTCTCTCTCTTTCTCTCTCGTGTGTGTATACATATGTGCATTTGTCTATAGAGGCCTGAGAATGACACTAGGACTCTTTTGCCACTTATTTATTGAGGTAAGAGCTCTCAAATGAACCCAGGCCTAACAGGTTCTGCTAGGCTGGCTAGCAATTTTGCTGCAGGGATCCCTGCCTGCTGAGTGCTGGAATTGTAGGTGAGCTGCCACTCACTAGGGTTCTAGGGTCAGCAGTGTGGTCCGCATGCATACAGGTTGGGTGTTTTAATAACTGAGCCATCTCCCCAGCCCTTCTGTTTTTATTATTAAAAAAAAGTCCTGGGCCTCCGTACAAACAAGGTAGTTTGTGCATGTGCCTGTGTGTTGTGTGTGTGGTTTTCTTTTTTCTTCCTTTCTTCCTTCCTTCCCCCCTTCCCTCCTTTCTCTCTCTCTCCCGCCCCCCTTCTGTGTGTTAATATGGAAGCCAGAAGCCGACTTCCAAGTGTCGTTCCTCTGATGCCATCCACTTTGTTT
The DNA here is from genome assembly GCA_028555095.1 of Dicrostonyx torquatus. Lineage (NCBI taxonomy): Eukaryota > Metazoa > Chordata > Mammalia > Rodentia > Cricetidae > Dicrostonyx > Dicrostonyx torquatus. The sequence continues at coordinate 1,271,249 of JAQHUG010000167.1, forward strand.
TGTGCGAGAGTCTTTTCATTGGCCCGGAGATTGCCTATTTAGCTGGCCTGGTTGACCAACAAGCCCTAGAGACCTGCTAGTCTCTGCCTCCTCAGTGCCAGGATTGCAAATGTGCACCACCGTGCCGCCCTTTTCTGTGAGATCTGCAGATGGAACTCGGGCTCTCATTTTTGCACAGCAAGCACTTTACCCTCTGAGCTAACTTTCAAGCCCTCACTGTGACATTTTCATAGATGTGTGCCGTGCTTTGTTGTCTTGCTCATCTCTTCACTGTGCCCCTGTGCTCTCTGACAGGCTCCCTAGTTCTCTTCCTTCTTCTAGTGAGTCTTGCCTTCAGTTCTGACCACAGAAGATCTCTTCTCTCTCATGATTGCTCTTGTAGTTTAATTACACACACACACACACACACACACACACAAACACACACACACACACAAACATGCACACATTGCAATTTAAAATCCTGATTCTTGGGCCAGTATAGTTGGAGGCTGTTCATTTTTTCCCGGCCACACTGACTTGAAATAATCACCCAGAAACTTCATTATTTGTAATACTGTTTGACCAATAGCTCAAACATATTACTAGCTAGCTCTTACATCCTAAACTAAGCCATCTCCATTAATCTGTGCATCACCATAAGGTTGTAGCCTACTGGTAAGGTTCTGTCCGGTTTCTGGCATCTGTTTCCTGCCATGGCTACATGGCTTGGCTTCCCTTGACTCCACCTACTCTCTATCTACATCTCTGTTCAGGTTTCCCACCTGGCTTTACACTGTTAAGCCATTGGCTGAAAGCAGCTTTATTCATTAATCAATAAAAGCAACACATATACAGAAGGACTTCCCACATCAGGCCAGTGGGAGGCTTAGTATGTAAGAGCACTTGCTGCCAAGCCCAATGACCCAAGTTTAAGTCTTCTTTTCCCATTGATATCTACTACTTCTGTCTCTTACAATCTCGCTAACTTCCACAGTAATCCCTGCCTTAGGAACAGGGAGTGTGATGTATCTGTTGAACTGGACATTTTCCACAGCCACTTGAATATTAAAAAAAAATCCTCTTCCATTAGTATTTCTTTTTTTGAGAACTCTGCCTTAATTCCATGCCTTAATTTTTAATTGTGTTGTTTTCTTGGAGGTTAGTTAGTGATTTTTTTGTATAGTGTAGATATTAACACTCTGTCAGATGTATAGCCCATAAAGATAATTTTTTCTACTCTATAAGCTGGGTAGGACCCCACTTACTGAAGTGATGGTGACTTTTATTAGACACTGTTGGAGGAGGCCGCTTGTTGGTTCCTGGCCACTCAGCTAGCTTAGACCTGTAATAATCAAACAGAAACTGTATTAATTAAACCACTGCTTGGCCCATTAGCTCTAGCTTCTTATTGGATAACTCTTATATTAATTTAACCCATTTCTATTAAGTGGTATATTGCCATGTAGCTGTGGCTTACTGGGTATAGTTTTCCCAGTGTCTATCTCTGGTGACTCCATGGTTTCTCTCTGACTCCGCCTTTCTTCCTCCCAGCATTCAGCTTAGTTTTTCCTGCCTAGTTCTGTTCTTCCCTGCCATAGGCTCAAAGCAATTATTTATTCATTAACCAATAAAAGCAACACATAGACAGAAGAACCTCTCTCACCAAGATACCATCTAGCAAAAAGTTGAGCTTCCTGAGGTCCCCTTTGTCAGTTATTGGTTTAGTGCTTATATTTCTGGGGCCCTATTGGGAAAGTCCTTTCATGGGATGGTCTCTTAAAGCATGCTTTATACTTTCTTGTCTGTGGGCTCTGATATCCGCCAGCCTGGTGACGGCCATGGCTTGAATACAGTTTGGTAGCTGGAAAGCTAGCAATTTAGAAAGACAAAAGGTGAAAGGCTTGGCTCCGGCTTTCTTTGACTTGTAGATTGCCCAGAAAGAGGTTGCTGGCTCAAAAGCTGGTGAGGTATGCAGATGTGTGGCTGAGAGGTGTTGTGTCCCCAGAAAAAGAATGTGAATAGAGAATTCCTGAGGGTGGAGGAGCATTCAGGTTGGGAGGACATTCAGAGCTTGGGGACAAAATAAACATAGGTCATGCTGTAAGGACAAAAAGTCCTGAGCTGCCTTTGAATGATAAAGATGGTGTAAAGAGTCTGATTCTTCCACGCGCCTCCGAGAACACACTTAGGACAAAGCACCAGTTTCTATGTTGGGGCGACGGTCCCCGACATAATGGCACCCAATGTGGGGCTAACGACTGAACCCTGAGAAAGCCGGAGAAAAAGAAGAAATACGAAAAACAGCGTGGTGCAGACAACTCAAGACGAAGAGGCAATGTGGAGGAACTTCGAGAAGCAACGAGGAGGAACCCCGAGAGACCAACGTAGACGGAGACTGTGAGGAGACCGCAGTTGACTCAAAGGAGAAAAATCCATGTGGTGACAAGCAAACAAAAAGATGCTGAAACATGGATAAATATGTAGATATCTAAATATTACCTTCCTCTTCTCCAACCAGCCAGAAATGAAGAGCTGGTTGGTGGCTGGTACAGATTTTCCAGTTTAAGACTGCTTATCCCTGCAAGAAGTATAGATCAGGGCATCAGTTCTGGAGAGCACTCTCACATCTCTTTATCAACTCCCTTGAAGTCTAGGATGCACACCCTACAGAAATTCCCTACTTTGCTCATTGTAGCTGCAAGTTGGAAACAATCCAGTTGTTGTTCAAAAAGGGTCCAAATAAAGCCATAGAATGAATATAGATTAGGGAATGCTTGTGACTATGCAGCAATGACTTAGGTGTGTGCTCAGCACTATGGTTTAGATGTGTTTCCAAAATTTCAAGTCAGAAACTTGATCCCATTGTGTAAGTGTTGGGAAGCAGGATCACAGGGGAGGTGCTCGGGTTAGGAGACACTGCCCTCATGAAATGATGAATGCCAATATTATGGGATTGGGTGCCTTATAGAGGACGAGTTCAGTAGCTCCTTGTCTTTCCATTCATCCTCTTGCTCTCTCTTTATCCTCTGCCTTCTATCATAGAATGAAGTAGCAAAAAACCACTTGATGGATACTTGGCTCTCCACCTCAGACTTCTCTACCTCTAGAACCATCAGGAATAAATTTCTATTCATTTTAAATAACCAAGTCTGTTATTGTATTCTGTTATAGAAGTGCAAAATGAACCAAAGCACGTAGTAGATGGATCTAAAGAATACTGCTGAGTGAAAGGAAAAAATGAGATATGGAGAAAAATAATACATGTGCAAGTTTCAAATTCATGTGAATAATATTATATTTACTTGAAAAAGAACTCATATAAATGAAACTGTGCACTTCAAATATACCAGTTAGTTCACATGAGAGGAAAGGAGATTAAAGGGAATAGACAAATAAATAGGAAGAGCTGTGCTAGGACCAGTGCTGGTGATCCAGGAATTAGGGAGTTTGATTATTTCAACCCCCAACCATTGACCCCTCAGGTCTGAAAACAGATTCAGTGTTTACATAACTACAAGTGAATAGGTACTATTTCCATGTAATCTGTTGTGACTACATCGTCCTTGTGGGAACTTAAAGGAGAGGTTGCTCCCTCCCCTTATTTGGCGTTAATAATGAGATTTGGTTTGATTAGGTTTCTTTCCACTATCATTAGCTCATCTCTAAGAAGCAGGCCATCTATAAGGCAAACAGAGTGCCCCAGCAGCACCCACCCTGTTGTGTTTTAATCCTAGACCTCTGACTTCAAGAACTTTCTTTTCATTCACACTGAGGTTTCTCTGTGATAGTCTACACACAGGGAGATAGAGTTCGGTTCTGTCAGTGAGATGCATAAACAGTCTCTGAAATACAGAAGTAGCTTTAAAACTAGAAGTAATAGCTTCGAAAGAGCTTTGGGGTACATGTTTGAAAAAGTCTGGATCACCATGGAGGGAGATAGCATTCTTCTCTCCCTTTTCCCCAGCCTTCAAGCCTCCCCGCTTCTATCTCTCTCTCTCTCTTCCCCCTCTCATTGACAGAGGTTTCTGTCCCACCAGGTCCCACAGCTGTTCAGTTCTCAAACACACAGAGGTCTACATTAATTATAAACTGGCTGGCCTATTAGGTCAAGCTTCTTATTAACGCTTACATCCTATATTAACCCATAATTCTTGTCTGTGTTAGCTACATGGCTTGGTACCTTTTATCAGTAAGGTGTTCTCATCTTGTTTCCTCTGTGTCTGGATGATAACTGTAGACTGATGTTGCAATGAGCACAGGCTGGGTCCCTTGTTCCATCCCGTCTGGCTCCCAGCTGCCAGGCTAGCTTACATTTGAAATAACCACACGAAAATTGTATTAATTTGTTCATTGCAACAGTTTGGCTGCCCAACGTGGTCGGCTAAATCCACTTACAAACCTGAGATGGCTTAAAAAGGAAAGACTTTAACACAGCTTTTTGCTGTTTGTTAAATCTACCTCAGAGAGATTTCCTGGATTGACAATAGCAGCAAAAAAGCTGCGCCATTTTGAAACGAGGCTTCCTGGGCCCTGCCACTGGTACAAACTCCGGCTATGGAGCATTTGTGGGCTCAGATGTTTGTCTGCCCACTCGGGATTGAGAAGAAAGTAGCTGAGACCATGCCTGTGACTCAGCTTTTCCTGCCTGGGTAGACAGCAGGATCAACTCTACTGGAAACTGGTGGTTTTGAAATACCGGTTTCTGGGCCATGCCACCATGGCAATCTCTGTGTGGCTCCTGCGGGAGACAGAGCTTTTGAATGGGGTTTTGTGAATAAAATGCTACGATTTGCTTGCTTGATGGCACTATGGACTCACTGTGTGCTTGGAACTATGTGAGACTCAGCCACCAAATGGCTCTGAGACAGGAGCAGCTCTGCCATGCTGAACTGTGCTAATCTCAGACAGGATCATAATTATCATAATAACAGTGCAGTTAAGGTTTAGACTGGGCAGGAAACAGGCTGTACCATATTTCTCCTTCATCGTAACTTAAGTTTTTAAGATGTACTTAACATTTTAAGAAATGCTCCTGGATAGTAAAGAATTATAAATTCACAATAGGACAGATTCAGACATAAAAGACCTCTAAATGGGTCATACTGTTAAATAAATGTATGTAGGCTTGGGAAAAAAGTATATAGAGAGTAATAAAATAAACAATGCCTTAAAAAAGGGTAAAGTCTTTAAAGAGACAGACTACAGATAGTTATAGATTAAAACAAAAATAAGCCATGTAACAATGGAAAATTCATGGAAGTCTCGATTATGTATTTTATTGTATTCTTTAAATTTTTTGACTATAAAGGAGCTAAGTACAGAGATACATCTTATTATATGGGCTGCCAAGCTAAACCAGCATGGATATTATAAATGTATTTTGCTTCACAATTTGGGTCTAAGGATATGATGCTTTTGAAAAGAGGTTCTTTTGTTTTCACAGAGGATGAGACCCTATGGATTCCTTCTATACCAATATGGTATGACAGACCACGCCCTCCTGAAAGGTAGCTGTGCACACCCTCAAAAATTACTTCACTCAACTGTCATCTGAGATGAACCTAGCATATAGGATACATCATGAAAAACCTGATTAACAGCACCCCCATACAGCAGGAAGCAGTTTGGAGAGAAATAACTAAGTCCATATTCCCAAATATTGTTTATAAATTTTCTTTTACATTTAAAAGGGGAGATGGTATAGATATAATCAATTTGCATTGATATGGCTTTTGCTTTATTGATACAAATTTAAGGTCAATTTTGTTGTGTATATATATATTTCTGCTCTTGATTAAGTGATTGTGTAGTTCATTTAAAAATGTAATGCATAATTAGGAAATATAGGTTGTTAATGGATAATTATCAATAATAGTCAAGCTTGTAGTCATGTTAGATTTTCTAGATGTGCATAGATATATTTAGATAGGCATTCTTCATATCTTTCAAAGACTACAGAACATGGCATTTAATGTTTTAATAACTTAGGGCTTTTCATGACAATGAGACACATCTGCTTCTGGCAGCACCAGCTACTTCAAGAGGAAGATGGGCATCGAAGAGGCTCCTTATGGAGTTTGCTAGCCATTTGGGCAAGAAATTACTCTTGCCTGGACTGCTTAAATGGACACAAAGAACCCGCAGAGAGAGGACTGCTAAACTTGCCTAAAGGTGAGATAATCCTTCAGGGTTCCTGCTTCATGAAAGAGTATGCAAGACATTCTGGAGGACACAAAAGAAAGTGACTGAACTGTCTTTGAATTTTCCTGCTTCATGGAAATGTCTGCTGGATGCTATGGGTCTGTAGGCTGAAGATGGATGTCCCAATGGTACAGAAGAACTTTGGGTAACTGTACAGGCAGCGAGGTGTCTCTGTCACTTCTAGAGTTTTAGAAGTTGCTTATTTCTTGTTTACTTAAGTAATATTTTATCCTTCTGGAGTCTTTGATGGAGTTGAAGAATAGATAGATCATTATAGTTATAGTTTTTCTTTGTTATGATAAAAGATAAAATAGATATAACTATTCTAACTGTAATTCTTGCTTGATAACTGTTTTGTTATATGTAATTTTATTATGTTAAAATGAAAGCCTTTCTTTTTTGTTTAAACAGAAAAAGGGGAAATGGTGTAGGAGGGTCCTTCTGCATTTCTGTTGCTTTCATTGGTTGAATAAAGAAACTGCCTTTGTCTTTTGATGAATAAAGAAACTGTCTTTGTCTTTTGATAGGGCAGCCCTTAGGTGGACAGAATTCTGGGAAGAAAGGAAGTGTGGGAGACGCCATGCTGCTCCTATCCAAGATGGACATAGGTTAGAATCTTCCCTGTAAGACCACTACCTTGTGGTGACTTACAGACTATTAGAAATGGGTTAAAGTAATACATAAGAGTTAGCCAATAAGAGGCTAGAACTAATGGGCCAGGCAGTAATTTAATTAATACAATTTCTGTGTGGTTATTTTGGGTATAAGTTAGCCAGGACCAAAAGCAGGCCCACGGCTGGGAACTGGGAGCCGGGAGCCGGGGAATGCAGCACCTGCCGCCTTTCATGCAACAGACTGAGCCATTCTTCTTCCCAGAATTCTGTTCTGATTGCCCTGCTTGTACTTCCTGCCTGGCTACTGGCCAATCAGCATTTTATTAAACCAGTACAACTGATAAACCAAACCTTTACAGGGTATAAGACCATTGTCCCACAGCGCGCTCTCTCTCTCTCTCTCTCTCTCTCTCTCTCTCTCTCTCTTTCTTTTTTTTCTTTTATACTCTCTGGAGGTTGATTATCCTCAACTTTATCTTCCAAAGCATGCCATGGTTGTACTTTGGTTCACTGATTTGAGGATATATAAAGCATCTCATCCAACTTCCTTTTTCAGGATGAAGTCTCACCCATCAGCTCTACTCATCAATACTAAGGCAGCAAGGAGCTCCAAATCAGCTTCTTCATATCTAGTCTTCTCCTGGGATAGGAGGAAGGTACCCAACTACAGCTTCTCACCCAGTCTTCCAATAAAATCTCCTGCTGTAGCACCATCTGTGTTTAGTTTTTTAAAGTAAAGGGAGCAGTAATTTCCTGTTCCCACTTGATTTATTCCCATGCATAGACTTATTTGTGGGCTACTTAGAGTCCAGATTCATGGATCTGGTAAGTCATTCACAACCTTTCTATTTGCTTTCTATGTTCCAGAGTTTAACTGCTATCACATTCCCCCATTCTATTGTCCCTGGGTGTTAGATTCTTTTTGTACCAGTGTATCACGGGGATACTACTTGTGAGAAGTGGTAGCACATTCCTGTGGAAACCTCGATCTGATTAGGTATCTTCCCCTAAGTTTTTGAGACAAATAGGAATTATTAATCTCTGGAAGATTTTAGAGTCACAAACTTGAATTTTGAGTTTCAGTGTAGATTTTTGATAACTCTTTGATCTTGGAGATGCTCCTTAACCTTCTGTGTCTTCAAAGACACAAAGGGCAAACCTACAAGCACCTCAGAGAGTTATTTGAATGAAAAAACTTGCTTATAAAGTACCCAGTTTAGAACTGGACCAAAGTAATTACTCAATAAATGGCAATTTTCAATACCCTGGTTGAATCACTGAAGTTCCAGTTATTTCCTGTGTTCTAGGAAGTGAAATACAAAACAGAAAAGGGATCCAAACATAATTTTTTTTATTAGTGATGTCATGGAAATGTCAAGTAAATATCCCCTGTGCTTCCCAAATGCCAGGTTCTCTGACGCTAGCTAGATTGGAGAGTGGAGGAGGGTTTCCTAGGTTCTGGTAAGAATGGAAAAACAGCTGAAAGTGTCCAGAATGAGAAACTTAACCGACTTACTTTGTTGCCAATGAGAGGAAAGGCTGGGGAGCTTCTGGGGAGCCTCTGCTTTCCAGAGGTCTCAGGTTGGATTTTCTATCCTCTCTGCAGACTAAAGGTTTACCAAGAGCACCATCTGCCTAAACATAGACACATCCAAGGGAAAACAGGAAGAAAAGAGACACATCAAATCATGGTGGTCTTTTAGGCACAGCCATCCTGCTTTCTGTTAGAAGTATGCCCACAGGCACTAGCCTGTCAACTAAGAGTCAACTGGTTAATAGAGTAACCGGTGAAGTTTGTTCTAAGACTGTCTTCTAAGCCTGTCTCATTCTGCACAGTTCATATAGGCAGCATTACTGACCTTACAGAGCCCAGATGAGTAAAAGACAGGTGCGTCACACAGCACAGTGCAACTGTATCGCCTTCAGAGCGTTAGTCATTGTATCCTTATATAAAATTTTGTCTGCTTCTTATTTTTCCATAATTCATTTTTATCTGTACCTTAAGTGGTGTAGAAGGGATCTTCTGTATTTTGTGTTGCTTTCATTGGTTAATAAAGAGAATGCCTTGGCCTGTAGGATAGGACATTCCTTAGGTGGGTGGAATAGACAGAACGGAAGGCTGGGGAGAAGGGAAAACGCCAGACACCATGATCCTCTGGCCCGAGATGGATGTAGGGTAGAAACTTCTGGTAAGCCACCACCTTGTGGTGACACACAGACTATTAGAAATGGGTTAGTTTAAGATGTGAGAGTAAGCCAAGAAGAGGCTAGTGATAATGGGCCAGGCAGAGTTTAAATGAATACAGTTTTCATGCGGTTATTTCGGGCATTGGCCAGCTGTTTGGCCAGGAGACGGCCGCCGGGAACACAGCTTGCCCACACTGGGAGCCGGGCGGGACACAGCCCGTGCTTCCTATTACTACATTAAGTATATCTGCTTGTCCGTAAGTTCTTAAAGTAGATAAATAAGTCTTTCCCTCCCCAAGTAATTCAGTGACATCCATTTACAAAAGTATGAATTTCACACACACCAAGTATTCAATAGCTGTTTTCTTACTGTTAGTGTGGTCAACCCAGGTCCTTCTGGTTGGAAGGGATTACATGCCCTGCTTTCTTTCTCTCCCTACATTAGTGTGAGATTTCTTTCTTGAGGTTATTAATACATAATTGAACGAGATCCCTTTGGAATGCCTTTCCTGAAACGTGAAATACACTATTTTCCCCATTAACTTCCCTTCTGTAGAGAAGAATCAGTAACTGGAATTCTGGCTATATTTGGCAACTGTGAAGCATGAGGTTACTGTGTAAGAAAGACCATTGTGATGGGAACAATCATACACACACACACACACACACACACACACACACACACACTTCCCTCTTTCTGGTTTTCTTTTTTCCCACCTCTTTTTTCTTTTCTATTTCCAGTTTTTCATTTACTTTCTCTGCCTATCTATTTCCTTCCTTCGTTGCCTGCTTTATGTTTTCATTTATTTACTTTCTCTTGTTTTTTCTGTCCCACTATTTGTCTTTATTTCCATAAGGTTTTCATTCCCTCATCTTCATGAATCAACTTAGGACACTGTCTAGTGTAAGTAGAAGTTGACGTCTTCCATTCTTCTCAGAGTTTATGTTTAAGAACATAAGTTTGCAAGCGTAAGGGTGCTTAAGATCCACTTAGGGAGGGCTCCTAGGCCAATCTGTGGTCTTCTCTTGGAATTGTGATTCCCTGGAGAACTCATAGATGTCAATTATGGGCAGTGGCAACAGCTCAGTGACCTCCCTGGGACCTCCAACTCATTTCTCAGAGGGCAGTGAGAGTCCAGCTGCCACCACAACTTTGTGTAACTTCCCAGCCTCAGACAAATCTGAACCGATGACCTGAGGGTGAGAGGCTCTGTATAACTTGATTACATTTTTTAAAAATTCCATTTTTCTCTTGAAAAGACACCTTCAGAACACAATGTCAGTTTATCTCTGCAATTTTAGACATCAAATAGCTTATTTTTTTAGTTCTCTCTGGGTCAAAGAATGCTATTAAGAAGAAAAATGTAAAAAATATTGGTTTTGCAACAATTCAGTATCCAAACTGAAGGCTCAAATAAAGTCACAGAAATGATTTTTTTTCTCAGGGATTCTTTAGCGAATAAAGGAAAGTTAAAAACATCATGCCACACAAGAGCACCTTAGAATTTACATACAAAAAATAAAGCTAAGCAAATCAAATAGGCAACAGTTAAAAAGATATTGTGCTCAAATAACCTCTATTTTTAATTTTTGATGAGATTTACCCATAGGTTCTAGATATTCTACGTATGTTATCTCATTGTATAGCTCAGTGGGATACCTCTTTTGAACCCAGAATATAGACTGCTCATGAACTGAAAAGGGTTACTCTTTAGGCTTTTTATATATCCTAGAGTCTGTCCTCTGAAGGGTTTGCTTCATTAGTCACCATGGATAAAAGATGCTGGGATCTTATTTCAGGGCCCTTGGTTTAGAGTTTCATCTTCACATATTGTGAGGCCTGTTTGCCAAAACAGGCACAATGAAATTAAAACAACAGGCATATTTAATGAAAATGGACAAATCTTTCCATAGTTTTTCTTAAATAGTGTATGCGGGAAAATCAATATTTTTGTCTTCAAGTGCTTACACCTATGAAGGATAGAGATGTGGAAAAATGAATTGTTCCATCTGTAATTTCAAGCAGGGAAAATGAGTTACAAGCATATCAGCAAAATAATACAGAGGGAAGCCCAGCGAAGCAGAAGGGACAAGTGGCTAACCTCCCTTTCGCCTTATCCCCATAACTGATTGGATAGAAACAAAACATTCTTCTCAGAAGGAGAGACAAGAAGTCTGACACCGCGCAGTGGCTACTTCCCAAGATATCTTTGTCAGCAAGATGAGTTCAAGTTATGATTTCACCGTCTCTGTGATTGACATTGTTACGGTTCTTAGAACAGTTACCATGGAAACCAAGGGCATTGCATGCATTTGAAGTAATTCACCTGACCTGCTGCTCAACATGAGGGAGGGCTGAGGGCTAGAATTCCTCCTAAGCATTCCTCGTGATCAGGGCACTCGGGCTGTTGTGCTATCTTAGCTTTGAAGGGCCTTTTCCAGGCTGTACTGATGAGGAAGTATGGGAAGGAAATGTCAGTTTCCTGTATCTGCCTGACCAATTCCAACCTGACAGTTCCCCAGGGAGTTGAGATATTGTCGATAGCCTCTGCTGTTCTTGCCCTGCTAAATTTGTGCTTTCCGTCTGCTCTTTCATCCCTAGTATCTCCTAGGACGGCCCAAATGGAAGGTGTTCAAAAGAGATGGTAGCAGAGCATCTGTGTTCTGTCTAACATCTGTGTTCTACTTATGGATTAGAGAAAAATGGGGATATGGATTGAAATAGAGGAAGAAATGCTAAATGACCTTAAGATGATCATGGCACAGTCTTCCAGAAATGGTATCTGTACAGTATTGAAACTCAACCTATAGTGCCCCAGGCCTTCTAGAGCAGGTAGCAGGACTCAGAAAGTGGGGCTGTCTCAACCACAGAGTAAGTCTTTAAGGCTGGCATCCATCAGATTGCCTCCCTTTACTAGTACAATCCCCTGGACTGCTCAATCCCTCATGTCTATTCCAGGATATTCTTCTTTTAATTCATGGGATCAAGAGCACGTGCTATGTTTCTTCTTTCTCCTCCTCTTTCTCCTCCTCTTTCTCCCCCTCCTCCTCCTCCATGTCCTGTCCTTGTTATCCTTGTTCTCCTCCTCCTCTGTAAACAGAGACTGCACTTTCATTTCCCAGCTGCCCAGACCCAAATAATCAGACAGAAACTATGTTAATTACAGCATGATTTAGCCAATGGCTCAGGTGTATTTATATCCCATTCTTACATCTTAAATTAACCCATTTTTAGTAGTCTATGTATTGTCATGTGGCCATGGCATTAGCTCATTTTTTATATTTCTTGTTTACGTGGTGGCTTGCTGGCTTCTGCTTGACTCTGCTACTCTTTTTCTGTATGTATATCTGTTCATATTTCCTGCCTGGCTTTACTCTGCTAAGTCATTGGCTAAAACAGCTTTATTCATCAACCTATAAAGCAACACACATACAGAAGAACATCCCACATCATCTGCCATTTTCTGTCTAATTAAAAAGGAAGGTTTCAATTTTAGCATAGTAAAATTGCATATACAAAACAGTTATCAAGAAGGAATTACAGTTACAGTATTTAGTCCATTTATATTTGGCAAATTAAGGAAAATACTCTTTCATCTATCCTGTCTTTATGAGTCAAAAATTTTATATCTAATTTATCTTTGGTCATAACTAAGGAAAATTATAATTATAACTCTGTAGAAGATCCCAGGAGAATATAATATTACTTAAGTAAATAAGAAATGCATTATAAGCAACTTACAAAGTTCTAGAAATGACAGAGATATTTTGCTGCCTGAACAGTCACCCAAAGTTGTTCTTTTGTAATGTTGGGGCATCCATCTTGAGCCTATAGGCCCATAACATCTGACAGACTTTTCAGTGAAGTAAGAAATTTGAAAGACTGTCCTTCTTATACTGGGTGTTTGTCTGTCACTTCTGTATCCTATAGAGTGTCTGGCAGTTTCTTCTGTGAAACATGAATCCTAAAGAACCATCTCATCTTTGTATATTATATTTTTTAAATGAGCTGTATAAACATAATACCTCAAACAATAGTAGAAATATAACAAAATTGACCTTAAATTTGTATCAATAAACCAAAGTACATACCAATGTAAAGTATTCATTTCCATATCATATCATATCCTTTTTTTTTTTTTTTAGAAAAATCTTGGCTGTGACCATTATCCATTTAAAATCAACCCCCTTAAACGAATAAGAAAAATATTCATCATCAATATTTTGGAATTTGAGTATTTCCTGTTGATTGGGGGTGCTGCTAATCAGGTCTTTCATGGGGGTATCCTGTGTGGTTGGTCCAGCTCAGCCAGCAGTCCTGAAGCTGTCATAGATGTTGGAACATTTGG